>OZ023262.1:66534658-66664658 GCA_964006375.1 Tillus elongatus | reverse complement strand
CGATTAACGAGCTTGTCAAAGCCATTTACAAAGGGAAGGTACATGCCAAATTTTATCAAAATCGCCCATTATTCTTTGAGATAAAATTTTTTTTCGAATAAAAACTCAAAATTTTTCCGAAAAACCTCGTCCGATTTTCCTGGCTAACAAACTTGTTAAAGCCATTTACAAAGGGAAGGTACATGCAAAATTTTATTAAAATCGGCCCATAATTTTTTGAGATAAAAATTTTTTTCGAATGAAAACTCAAAATTTTCCCGGAAAACCTCGTCCGATTTTCCTGACTAACGAACTTATCCAAGCCATTGACAAAAGAAAGGTACGTGCTAAATTTTATCAAAATCGACCCATTATTTTTTGAGTTATCGGTGATATATATATATATATATATATATATATATATATATATATATATATATATATATATATATATATATATATATATATATATATATATATATAAATTGAAACTGACCTCGGATATGGGTTCTAGGGGTCCTAGTTGGCGCTCATTTACAAAATTTTTTTGAAAATTCAAAAGTCGGGATCTCCCCATTAGTGAATTTTTTCTACGAAAATTCACTAACAAAGAGGCTAATCATCTTAATAAAATAATTAAAAATTATGAAATGTTATTAAATCTTACACTACTAAATTCGAACATTCACTTGTGCGTGTAGCTGAGTGATAATTGACCGATTTTAATAAAAATAGCATGTGGCTTGTTATGTAAATAGTTTCTATGGGTACGTTAGCCGGTTTAAAAAAATATTAAATTGTTCCTTTTTTAAAATTTGGTGTTCCAAAAAGTACGAAAGTTATATTGACAAAATTTGGTTCACATGTTGCACTTGTAGAGGCTTTTCTCTGTATCAAAATTACAGTTTCTGTGTTAGTGAAGAATACCATAACCCATTTGCTGCATGTCAACTTTTTTTAATTCATAAGTTGTTTCAGCTGTCGGAGAATGTAAGCTATAAATTGCTAGACCAAGTAGTTTTTAAATTATCAGGGAAAACTGTTTGGATAATCGGATAATGGTTACTAGAATCGTTTTATTTTTGTTCCACTCATTTTTGTAAACACGTGGACATAAGCGGTTCTCAAATTTTGAGGTTTTAAATAGAATATGTATGTTGTTCCTTACTAAATAACCACATACCTTGACTAAACAACAACGTACTAATTTCACTTGTATATGGATTATGGAGATATACGGTTTGGTTGACACTATCACAATTCGCGTGTGTTTCTGTTGTTTACATCGCCATATTTGATAGCTTGTGAACGTTGATACAAAGCTGGCTTTTTAATACTGTGGCGTGCTTTTTTTCAACATTGTTTTTATGTAAGTTTATCTAAATAATACCCTTGATTAGATTAGGGTAATCCTATTCTATTACTTGCTAATTGTTATTCCTGGCCCGTGCAATTGTAATAAGCATTATGCGTGTAATATAGCGGTTTATGACGGATTATGTATACTAAATATTAGCTAAGATTATTGTTATTTGGTCTGTTGATCTGTGTGGGAACAAGAATCGGGCGTTTGCTTAATTCCGTAACCTTACCAAAATAATCTGATGCGATTTGTTTTAATTTGAATTGTTCTCAAGTAGCGACAAAGTTACTACAGCGTTTAAATGCAATTTAAAAACTTCTGGACGCAGCAAGAGCGTTATGGTAGTGAATTTTCATAAAAATGTTTTTAATAGCAAACATGTTTTTTTAAGAAAGCAGCCATCAATCTATATAGTAGAAACAATATGCCATGTTTCATCAAAATAACTTTACTGTTTGAAAATGTACAACATTTTCCGAAAGTAAACTTAAATTTGCCGAAAAAACTGGTTTCCTGGTCAACCTTATAGGTTAATAGCAAATTGAGCTATTCAAATTTGAATAGCAAATTGAGCTATTCAAATTTGAAGAATTTAATGAAAATTCGCTACCATAACGCACTTTCTGCGTCCCGAATTTCTTTTCTTACAAAGATGTATTATATTTCGATGGAAAATGCAAAAATGCATTGGGCGTGTTCGATTAAAAAAAAAAAGAAAATTTGAATCACCAACGATTAATGGGCTACCCTGTAATTGGGGAAATATTTTTTAAGATGTAGCTCAAGACACCCTATAATTAATGTATACCATTTTTTTTTTCGTAACTTGCATAATAACGGATATATTGTGCTTTAATTATTTTTTACGAAAATTTGACAAAAATGATATACCATTAAACGATAAACTCTATAGCCAACACTACTGCCAAATCATCAGAGAAAGAGTCTATTTTAAATAAATTTTCTGGGAATATTTTAGTAAAATGAAGGACAATGACAACTGAAACTAAGAGTTCAGGCTTTGTAAAGCATTCTTCTTGAGACATTTCCTTTCCATTGCTAATAATAATTTCAGGTTCGTTGCCTAAATATTACCAGTTTTGACATTTTAAATCGCGACTTTGACGTTTTGAGGAAAACCCAAATTTATTTTTCCTCAAATGCTTGTAATTTTTTTGTCCTTTAACCTACAGAGCTAAATTTTGGTAAGTAGCTTACCTATGATGATATGAACCCGCGTACCGCCCTTTGTTAATTCCGGAGATATACTTTTTTTCGAATGGAAACTCAACATTTTCCCGGAAAACCTCGTCCGATTTTCCTGACACACGAACTTATCCAAGCCATTTACGAAAGGAAGCTATGTGCCAAATTTTATCAAAATCGGCCTATTATTTTTTGAGTTATCGGTGTGATACACACACACACACAAATATATATATATATATATATATATATATATATATATATATATATATATATATATATATATATATATATATATATAAGAATTGAAACTGACCGCGGATATGGGTTCTAGGGGTCCTAGTTCACGTTGCAAAAAATCTTTCAAAAATCAAAAGTCTCCCCGTTAGTGAATTTTTTCTACGAACATTCACTAAAAGTGTTAACACAGCAAATGCGCTTTGATAGTGAATTTTTTTAAAGAAATTTGATTGGTAATTAATCATTTTTTAGTGAATTTGTATTAAGAAAATTCACTAATAGAGAGGTATCGATGGTGAGACTTTTGGAAATGTTCTTCAAATGAGCGCGAACTACGGCCCCTAGAACCCAAATCCAAGGTCAGTTAAAAAGCTTATATATATATATATATATATATATATATATATATATATATATATATATATATATATATATATATATATATATATGTATATGTATGTATGTATGTATGTATGTGTGTATGTATCCAATCAATAACTCAAAAATACTTCATCAATCGAAACCAAACTTGGCAATTCGCTTTATTTTGATAATAGCTGTGATGAGTTCTTTAGACAGTTTTGACACTCAAATACTTTTAGAAAAATATTGAAAAAACTGATTGAACACGCAGTATCTTTTTAATTAATAGAAATATTAAACTTGACAAGCACGTACACATTGTACAATTGGTCCTTCCTGTCAAATTTGAACTCAATTGGTTCAGTAGATCTCCAGTTATAACTAAATAGAAAAACAATAATCTACTATATAACTTGAAATAACCTCTAAATGGATGCCTATAATGTTAGGCAAGGTCAGACAGATAGATCAAAGTTCCGCTGCCATTACAAACAAAATCTCCAAATTAAGATTTAAACGGACAGGCTACGAAAATATGTCACAGTAAGCAATCGGCGGTGTTGCCATTACGACAACTCTCATCTAAATTTGTAGATATCGGATAATATTGACCCAGAGTAAAACCAATGTAAAAAACCTTTTTTGTTGTTTTGTTTGCAAAATCTAGCTCTATTAGGTTGACTAAAACAAAACCATCCAAGCAATTAATAAGGAAAAATACCTGTCATTGATAATTTGGCAGGTGCATTCCCCTTGTAAATAATTTAAAAATTCTGGAAAAAATTTGCAACTTCAATGAAATTTGCAACACAATTTGTTTAAATCGCTACTTGCAGTATTTACATATATGAGCCAAATTTTAATTTTCTAGCTCTATAGAAAATAGAAACTTCCTCGAGTAATAATTGCTTAGTAGACACCTTAAGCCAATCTCCAAGATCCATTTAAATTTCAAGAATTACTTTTAATAATATACCTTACTAATAGTGTACAAGTCTTATGAAAATTCACTACTATAATGCACTTGCTGCGTCCCGAACTTTTTTATTAACTAAAAAGTAAGCGCCAAATTTTCCCGACCTGGCTATAAAAGAGATAGTGTAGACTGCCAATTAAATTTTATTTTTCAATATAGCCCCAGCAATACACCTAGTACATCGTTTCAGCAACAATTTGAAACCGTTTTGACCAATCATTTACTACAGGATAAGACGTACACCACATCTAGTCGATCTTTGATGCTTTGAGGTGGAAGGCCTTTTAGAGTGAGGAATTTAATAGCAGCTCCATACTAAATTTTTCTGACATAGTGTTAAACAAGTGTCAGTTGTAAAAAAACTAATTGATATAAAATCCGTTTTTTTTTTGTAAGGCTAATAAGACTTGGGACCAATGTCTTGCCATATTTTGACACTCTGCGATATCCTGTATCTATGCCAGGCCGGGAATTTTGGGTGCTTACCTTAGAATCAACATATTTGATGCATGTTGTAGTATCCGCGTTAAGCATTGGCGAAGATGTAAGAACAATTTGTCTAGGATATTCGACCCAATAAAATACAATCTCTTATACAGCCAGTTTAAAATCTACGGGATTCGGGGTCGGAGTTTTGACAGTATCAAGAATTATCTCACTGACAGAACACAGCACGCATGTGGACAGCACCAGCAAAAGGATTTTTTTCTAACAAGATATTCTGGCAGGGGTGCCTCAAGGGTCAGTGTTTGGGCGTCTTGTTTTTTCAATTTCCACGTATGATCTTCCTAATCCTTTAAAATGTTACATAGTGCTGCTTGCAATTATCATTTTAGTGGATTTGAAATGTAAAGCTGGAAGCTTTAATTGAGCTGAATCTATGGTTTACTTTTTACCAGGTGAAAGTTAATATTGAACTAAAATAATCAGATTCAAGCTCAATAAAAGCGAGTACTCCTTAGCTTTAGGAAAATATCTCAAATTTCTTGGTATAAAAATGGATGATAATTTCATATGGGAGGAGCAAGTCTGGACATTGACAGACAAAATTAAGTCATTTGCTTATGTTCTACAAGTGCTACAGTATTATGCAGACGAAAATATATGTTTTAAAGTGTATTATGCCGATATGTTTTGTGTATGAGTTATGGAAATAGCATTTTCGACTAACTTATCAAAATGGCATCTTTTATTAGTGCACAAATGGCCCGTATTCGTATTTTATACGGAAGTTATCAAAACCAGAAACCAGCATAAATAATTTTTTAAGTAAAGAAATGCTTACCCTGCCGTGTATTTACATATTCCAGTGGCGTGTATATCTTACAGTGTAGTGCCTTCGTTCGTGACGATCCTGACCTTTTCTGGTGTTTGGTGCGCAACCACTTACATACTACAAGGAAGAATATAGTTTGTTTTTCCTTGTGGGATGTGTCTGCAATTCAAAAAAAAAGTTATGTACATATAAAAAAACATATACAGTCACATAGCTAAAACTACAAAAAAATTTAAAGCAATTCTGATGTGGTGATGCAGGTAATGACTTTGGAACAGTTGCTCCACGAGCCACAGGCTTTTGCTTTTCTATATTTGCAAATGTATATACATATATACAGATAAATACACATTATTTTTGTATTAATAATCAATGAAGCAGACTCATATTAAATACGATATTCTTTTCGCAAAGCTAATTTTCCTAGTTTATATAATCACACCTATTTAATTGACTGGACTTGACTTGTCGTGAATGTTATGCATTATTCTAACCAGTCATTGAACACTACATGCCTAGTACTCGTTTACTCCCTGGTTTGACTATGAACTTGTTAGTTATGCCAAAAATAAATTTAAGGCCTGGAAACGCTTCAGGGGAGCAAATTATCTCACAGACTATAAAGATTTCAAAAAACTTACAAAACTGACCAGGGACTTGTCTGCGACTTAACAGTCGCAGTATTTGGGAGAGGGTAGCGGAAAATATCCGTGTTGATCCGAGTAGTTCTGAAACTTTGCCAGCCTCAAAAAAGATCAATTTGGTCATTCTTCGCACTCGTATAAAGGGGAAGTGATGGAGAATGGTGATGAGGAAGTGAATGCCTTTTCAGAGTTTTTTAAGGCTCTTGCTCTGGTACGTCTAGCGACATGTTCGTGTGCTCCCGTCCTCTTACAGTAATGAGATTGATTTCGATGTCATACGGGTGTCGGAGGAGCAGGTCTTGCGAGCTTTGCTTAAAATAAAACCGAAACATACATCGGGACCTGACCAGCTTCTATGATCAGGGATTGTGCTCACATACTTGTCCAGCCTTTGAGTATCCTGGTCAACATCTCGATAAAATCTTCTATGTTTTTTATTACCTGGAAAAAGGCGAAATGGATACATGTTCCAAAGGGTGGTGATTCTACTCTGGTTGAGAACCATATGCAAGTTGTTAGAGTGGATAATTTTCCAAATGTGTTCGAGATTGTTTTGAATGAGATAATTTCGCTTGCTGTAAAAAATGTTAGTAGCAGCGCTCAGCATGGCTTAGTGAGGCGCCACTCCACGACCATCAATTTAATATGCGTGTCTGAATATGTATCTGATGTGATGGACAGCGGGTCACAGACTGATGTCATTTTCTTAGACATTTCCAAGGCCTTTGATAGTCTGTATCCCGATATTCTCTTTAGGAAACTCGATAACTTGGTTTTCTCATCGAACCTTCCGACCTTTGTGGGATGCTATCTTCGTGATAGGGCCAGAGATTCCCCGGCCCTAGGATCCAGCAGGATGTCGATAAAGTTGTACAACCTCACAGGAACTCAACAGACTCGACGTAGTGAGTTTATCTTGAGGCCAAAACACAGAAAAAATGTATAGTACTTGGCAAGTGTACTACAGCGCGACTGAATTCCTTTCTGATAATTAATTAAATGTAATATGTTGTCTGTATCCCAAAATTTTTTGTACTTTTTTGTTAAGGAACCCCCAACAAAAATTGAAGGATCAATGGAGAATCTCATTAGTGATATAAAATACAGGTGTTCCATTTAAATTAAGAAAGAAAATGAAACATCCGAGTGTTGAGTCAGCCTGTTTACAAACCGCAAGTTAGTAAATTAATAAAGATAGGGAACGATACTAGATCAAATTCTGAACTCAACTTGCCAATACAGGATTTTTTTTTAGAAAGTGAATTACTGTTCTACAGAGTGTTGATATACGTACAATTTTAACACAAAACAATCCATACCTTTTAAAATACCCTGTATAATGCATTTAAACCCTATATTAAAATAATTAGGAAAATGTGGGCTTTCTGAATTTTGAGTAATATACATGTGTTCCAATTTGAAAAAAACATAGGTTTGCTTCGTACCTGAATTACGAAGCACCCTGTATAAATTCCGGATAATACTGAATTGTGCACCGTTACTTTCTCTACTACTTTTGCTTGGAAACAATGTGAAACTCTATGAAGAGAGGCCTACAAGAACTAAAACGCGATGCAAAGGGCATGCACCTAACTTTTTTTTTAATAATGAAAACGTCTGCCAGCATTGGGTATGAACTCCAAAAGATGACTCTAAAAGACAACCTGGAAAAGACGTATGCGTAGTATATATTTTTTATCTGCTCAAGGCTCACGATAGATTTTAAATTAAAAATGACGTGGAACGCGGAACCAAGGACACTCTTCACGTAACCACAGTGAGTGTCCCAGCGAAGGTTGCTCTGCAAATGAATGCCAAGAAAGTTTTGGGTAGCAATGGGTTGCAATGTTGGCATCCTTAAAACCATGGGCAGGCCAGATCCTCCACGCCTAGCATGAAATTTCACGTATCCTGTCTTGTCAATATTAACAAAAAGTCTGTTCTGCAGAAAACAGCGTGACAAGCTATCCAAGGCAGCAATAAACTGGGTCTCAATTTTATCTGGATTACCTGTAATTAACAAGGTAGTGTCATCGGCATACATAACGATATTCGGTAACGCAGCCAGATCTAGAACCCTGTGGGACTCCGTACTTGACTGAAGTTGTCTTCTATCTATAAGCATAAAGGCCGTCAGCACCAGAAGACACGTTAGTTAGTGAATTGACTTATGTTAGAGAGATGGGACTCAAACTAAGCCCCAGCTACACCCCTTACACCATAGTCCGCTAATTTAGACATCAGGATTCCATTATAAACGCTGTCTAATGCTCTGCTGATGTCACAAAATACCTCAACAGGACACCCTCCAGCATCGACCGACCCGAGAACAGAATTATTTTTCCTAAACCCATATTGATTAGTTTTCAATATTTCAAACTTATCCAAAAAAAGAGGTCAGTCTCTCCAACATGGCCAGCTCCAGTACTTTGGGGAAGGTAGTTACTATAGTGACCTGTCTATACTTTTTGATATATTTTGGGTCACCTTCTTTGTACAAGGCAATGCCCCTACATTTTTTATAGAACTTTGGAAACACATCATGCTGCAGCGCCGATTCATCAGAAACGTAAGCGGCTTAACGATCAGATGAGCAACTCTCTTCACCAAAAAAGGCGCAATTCCATCTGCCTCACAAGAGTTTTTGTTTTTTAGCTTCATAATAATATTATATATTTCATTCTCTGAGAACAGGATCAGAAACATACCCGCTGAGAGAGATTCGCGACAACCCAGCCCAGTGACAGGAAAGGCATTTCATTGCTCCTTAACAGAATCGATAAAATAATGCATTAAAAGCATTTTCAACCTGGAAGGGGTCGGTGATTAATTGATTTTTGTAGTTTATACTTATGTTGCAATTGCACTGCGATTTACAGTTCTTACCGAAAAGACAATTTATAATGTTCCATGCTGCTTTTGATTTATTATCTGATTCCTCGATTTTTTTGGTTGTAAAAATTTATTTTCGTTTCTAAAATTAATACCATATGGGCCTTTTTTGCTTTAATGTAAGTCTCCCTTAACAAATGGTCGTGCCTCTGCAGCTCAATGAGTAGTCTTAGGCTGTCGCCCGAGTGTCTGACATCTTGGCACAACATAATCATCTTTATGCTATGATCCTGGTTTATCCAGGATTTATCTGAGTTATCGCAATATTGATCAATAATTTTTGGGTTTCCATATGCGAATACATATAAATATATAAGAGTTCATTAAATGGCGCTGGGAATGTGCCGTTCAAGCACATTTAACTTATACTATGATATAGTTGAAGCGACGAGTCTTTCGATTACTTTGGGAGTAATCGAGTAATCAAGAAGACTACTTAGTGCAAGGCTGGATACGTTTGCTTTTACAAAAAGAGGTGTTACTGACGAAAGTGTAAAAATGTAACAACTTTATTTTTGCAAAAAATTTTTCACTAAAAATAACTCCGCGTAATGTGTGGTGTAGTCCAGCCTCCAGGCTTTAACTCTTTAATTTTAGAGGAGGCACCCACACCTGTTTTCTATTTCAGCTGGTAAATTTTTCAGTGATCTTTTCCCCGGACTTATCGCGTTCTATTGTGTATGTAACACGAAAACAATGATTGAAATTGTATGGACTATAAAGCACGCGCTGATATTGCAGTTCGATTTGCTTGCGGATTATAACTTGATATTCATGCATCTAGGCTGCCTTTGATCTTTACTATAATGGCATGTTTGAGGTTGTCAGTTGCACGAGAGAATTTGCTTTGCCCTCATACAGTTGTAGGTACTAAAGACTTGTTATTTACTCTGCTGTTCTACGTGGTGAGATCAAATATTTGGCGCCCACCTACAGCTTTAAATTTACATATGAATAATCTAAAAGCGTTGGGAAACAATCCTGATTTTGATTTGAAAATAGAGGTTGACTTTCAAACTAAATACAGACCTAGAGACACTTTTGGAGATTATTTTTTTATATTTCTCTCCTTTTAAACATTTTGTGGCCCTTTATATGACTCTTAAACTAAATACAGGCCTAGAGACTTTTTCTCTGACAACATATGGATTTAGTATGAAATGGTGACACTAATGACTTTTAAAAGTTTTGTTTTCGAAGGGCTTGACATTAGTCCGTCATTTGCAAGCAAAATTTTTAGCTGAAAGGAATTAACTGTTTGGTGTGATTTGAACTACATATACATATAACAATATGGTTTTAAATTTTTTCTTAAGGTTGATTTTATTTAAGGGACCAAAGACATTTTAAAAACTCAACATACTAAATGTCCAAATAATTAATGGTTAGTTTTGCCTTTACACTTAAAAATTGGTATATTCATTGGTCAATCATAATGTGTGTGTGTGTGTGTGTTTTGTTTCTTTATCGTCGGCCTATTTCCGTGACTATGGCCAATCACCGACGCCAGGCAGCAGTTTCACCTCACTATCCTGAAAATTTTGCCGGACCCCTGCCTTTCTGTAAGGAGGGTAGGGATCTTTAACGTGTCCAACATCGTATGGACACGGGACCGACGGCTTTACGCCCCCTCCGAAGGGCGGAACGTGCAGACATTCAACTTGCTCAAATACAATGCCAGAACCTCGGTTGATCTTAATGTTACAGTTTGTACTGAAAAAGTGAAAGGAGTACGCTGAGATCGAACCCAGTACCCTTCGGTTCAGAGGCACACGTTCTTACCCCTGAACCACCGATGTTCTGTCAATCACAATACTTGCGTTAATTTAATACTTTTATTTAGCTACTAAAAATATACCATTTATCTTGACCAATCAGTTTGGCATATTCTTTCTACTTTTCTTATTATCAATTTCACATTGATTTGTCTTACTTAAGCAGTATAATTTTAGGATGGTTATTTGTTATTGAGGAAGCTTCATTAATCATGTTTTCTTTAGATGTTTTATTATGATGCAAAAAAGGAATTTCCTTATTGTGCATGAGTGTGCAGAGACGAAATAACATTGGAAGGTTATCCATTATCCACAGACTAAATTTAACATAAATACGTTTAAACATATGTTTAGTAGGTAAGGTAAAACTTAAATAATTCGCTACCATGACACACTTGCTGCGTCCCGCCTTTAGCGTCCAAACAATGTAAGGAATCTAGATACTCAGAAAACAGGCAAAAATAATATCTTTAGCATTTAGTATAATTTTGGCTGGACTGTTGGACACTACCATTTCTCGTCTTTTTTTAATTTTTGGGTCTAAACAGACCAAGCAAAATAACTGGTAACATCCTATGAGCTGAAGAAAAGATTGGGGCCAAGCAAGCACATACATCTTGGGGTCGTATTGGACTCTAAGCTAACCTGGAATGGTCACATTGGAAAAATACTGCGTAAGGCAGTCATGACCTTAGCCGCCACTAGGCGGCTATATGGAAAAACGTGGGGAGTAAGACCTAGTATGGCCCACTGGCTGTACACGAAGGTGGTCAGACCATCGTTAACATACGCGGCACTGGTCTGGTGGCCTAAGGTCACACAATAAAGTGCCAAACAAAAACTAGGCAAGATCCAAAGGATGGCTTGCCTAGGCATCACAGGGGCCATGTCTTCAACCCCAACAGCCGCCATGAATGTGTTGCTGAATCTGCCCCCACCCCCACCCCACCCCACACTTAGTTATTATGTGGGAGGCTAGGCTAGGACTATACAGACTAGCCTGCAATGGTAGACTGAATATCAACCCAGGCTTCAGGGGCCACTGCAAAATCCATGAAATGAGGTCAGACTTCGCGAGCCCGCGAATCTGCAGGGAAAACAACTTTACAGTGGAAATCCCCGACCGCGAGGCATGGCGGGAGGAGACGCGCTCGTCTGGTTCACAGACGGATCCGGCGGGGAGCGTGGGACGGGGGCAGGTGTTTATTCGGAAGGCCTGAGGCTAAGTCATAGTATTTTCCTCGGAGCCCATGCAACGGTCTTTCAGGCCGAAATGTACGCCATCCTGCACTGTGTGCGAGAGGACAAGGGGAGGGGATACACCAACAAGTGGATCCTCATAGCCACAGACAGCCAGGCAGCCCTTAAGGCTCTAAGTACCCCAGGGGAAAATTCCTGGCTGGTGAGTAAGTGCCGAGACGAGACGAGCGACCTGTGGGCAGAGTGAGGTCACCCTCATCTGGGTGTCGGGTCACTTGGGGATCAAAGGCAATTAAGAAGCTGGCAGTCTCGCGAAGAGAGGGTCAGCAGAACCATTTATGGGACCAGAACCGGCTCTGGGCGTGACAAAGAGCACTGCCAGGGGAGCCATTAAGTCCTGGGTCAGAAACCAACACAAGGTGTACTGGACGGACTGTCCAGGGCTCAGACATGGGAAGTCAATAATTGACGGACCCAGTTCAAAGAGAGCTGTGGAGCTGCTAAATCTTAGCAGAGGACAGCTCAGAAACACAACAGGTCTCTTGACGGGACACATGGCCGTCAAGAAACACCTGCATAAAATGGTGCGGTTCGAGGGAGACCTCGCATGCAGACTCTTCGGCGAGGGGGAGGAATCAGTCCAGCACATCTTGTGCGAGTGTAAAGCTCTGGACCGCAAAAGACAACTGATCTACGGTCAGTCTAGACCGGAGACAGAGCAATATAAAACTTCACCCTACCAATCGATGTGCATACTAGTTCAAGGCACAGTGATTTTGGAATGGGTGGAGTAAGACTAAGGGCATGCACAATAAACCAAAGGTTGCAGTGCTATTGGGGCCGGAAGGCCGCGTACGAGCCCTGAGGGAAAAAAAAGCACATACATACTCAGCACCTGCCAAACATATATACCTACTCAGCACCTACCAAGCACATAACGAACGTTACAAGCACATTTCACTATATTATATTCATCATTCACTGAGAACCATTATTCAATATTACTGTCAATTATTGATTGAAAGAAGATTACTTCATTAAAATTTGAAAAAAATTGATGAAAGTGCGTTACAATGACGCACTTGCTGTATCCCAACTTTTACTTTTAGTTGTATATGTTTTTTTTTGTTTATCGATTAATTGACAGAAGACAGCATTTTTTCAAATTTATTTTCTTAAATAAAAAATACAACAAATTTAAACCCTAGACTATATAATCTGAGCTGCTGCTACAAAATCGCAGAAAAGGTCTATTTCAAATAAGTTTTCTGCAAATATATTAAACAAATGAAAAGTAACCGCTATCTAAACAGAAATGTAAGATCCTGTTAAGCACACTTCTTGCAATGTTTGTTGCCCAAAACCCGTCTTCGTTTTTGAAGCAAGAACAACAAGAATATAAGCCATCCACTCTGCCATCAGAATGCATATACGAGTAGAAAGCGACCGCATGAAGACCCGTTATGACGTGCGAGCTAATTCAGCTGGTTTTAAAGAAGGAGATCGGGTTCGGTTCTACAATTCAGTACGACGCAAGGGACGGTCACCGAAACTACAAAAATTATGGGAAGGTTCGTATAAGGTGGTCAAAAGCATATTGTAAAAGTGTGTTGGTAACAACGAACACTGGAATTATATTTCTAGAAGGGACCAGAAGTGTCAGGTGTAGAACAATGTAGACGGTCTAGAATCTCTATGGACAGTAGAAATAGGCGAGCCGCACACAGAGTAAGTCAGTATTAAGTGAATCAGTGTAGCATGAATTAATAGAGGCGAGAATAAACTATAGACATTTGGTAATAGAGAGAAATATTTTGGTTGATGTTGGTGTTGGAAATAGTTGTTTATAATAAATTAGTAGTTTGAAAAGCTGTGTTTTGTTAGTCAGCAAATCCAGAACCCCGAAGCACGTAACAGTATGTTGATTTACAAATTACCAATTTTGACGCATCTAATAGCAAGTTTGACGTTTCTAGAAGAAACATAATTTATAACTTTTCTGAACCAAAAAAAAAAAGTGGTGCGCATGCTGCTTACATATAGCGTATAATCTGTACCAAGATTTAGCTCTCTAGCTTTCAAGGAAAAAGTTACAAGCATTTAAAGAAAATAATGTGTGTGTGTGTGTGCGTGCGCATGAATGTGCCCGCGTGTGTGTACACCATGGTTTCCGAAGCTTCTACGCCACCTACAGACTTTCGGTTTTTTCATTTCGCTGGGAAATTCTTCCTGGATGCTAAGTTCTTTGGCGCGTTGGCCAGTTCTGAAAGTCAAGTTTTTCAATGGAAAATTGCGAATTTTCTTGTGGAAAATATGCTATATCTTTGACACTCGTCATTTAAACGAAATTCAATTATCTATTGCCATCAAATTACGGTTTCAATAAGCTACGATTCAGTTTAGTTGAATAATTATTTTCCAAGTTTTTCCAGAATTAATTTAAGATAATTTGGAAAAGGCAGCCAAATATTTTCCCTGTTCTTAGAAAATGACATTACTATTTCTTTATCTTTATAAAGCTAAAAAAACTGGACGCAGCAAGTGCGTTATGGTAGTGAATTTTCATTAAAATATTTTCATTGCAAATATGTGTGTTTTCTTTTTAAGAAAGCAGGCATCAATTTTGGTTACAACAATGTGCCATGTTTTCCATAAAAATAACTTTATTGTGTGAAAATGTACAAAAATTTCTAAAAGTAAACTTAAAGTGTTCCCGGAAAAACTCGTTTCTTGGTCAACCTTATAGGTTAATAGCAAATTGGGCTATTCAAATATGAAGCATTTGATCAAAATTCGCTACCATAACGCACTTGCTGCATCCAGAATTTCTTTTCTTACGAACATGCATTATATTTCGATGGAAAATGCAAAAATGCAATAACATAAGGCGTGTTTGATTAAAAAAAAAGAAAATTTGTATCACCAACGACTTATGGGCCAGCCTGTGATTGTAGAAATATGTTTAAAGATGTAGCTCAAGACACCCTATAATTAATATATACAAAAAATTTTCATATCTTATATAATAACGGATATATGTAGCTTTATTGATTTTTTACGAAAATTCGACAAAAATTATATACCATTAAACGATAAACTCTATAGCTGAGACTACAGCCAAGCATCAGAGAAAGGGTCTATTTGAAATGAATTTTCTGGAAACATTTTAGTAAAATGAAGGACAATGACGGTTGAAACTAAGACTCCAGGGTTTGTAAAACATCCTTCTTGAGACATTTTATTTCCATAGCCCGTATTAGATTCAAGTTATTTGCCTAAATGTTGCCGATTTTGACGTTTTAAATCGCTACTTTGACGTTTTAAGGAAAACCCCAATTTATTTTTCTTTAAATGCCTAAAACTTTTTTGTCTTTTGACCTACAGAGCTAAATTTTGGTAGGTAACTTACCTATATACCTGTGTACCAAATTTGGTTGCCCTTACTTTGTTAATTCTGGAGATATAATATTTTTTTTCGAAAGAAAACACAAAATTTTCCGGGAAAACCTGGGCAGATTTTCATGGCTAACGAACTTATCGAAGCCATTTGCAAAAGGAATGTATTCACCAAATGTAATCAAAATCGGCCCATTATTTTTTGAGTTATCGGTGTGTATATATATATATATATATATATATATATATATATATATATATATATATATATATATATATATATATATATATATATATATATATATACATAAACATATAAAAATTGAATTTTTTCAAAATTCAAAAGTCGGGATCTCCTCATTAGTGAATTTTTTAAAGAAAATTCACTATTAGAATAAAAAAATATGGATATGTTACAGTAGTTTCATTAGTTTCTAATCACCAGAGTGTCAAAAAGTTTGGCTGACATATTAAATTGATGATGAGATGCTTTTAAGTGAATTGTATAAAATTTAGCTACTTTAATTTAACGTAAGTGGGCGCAAAAACAAGGTGGCATTAGAAGGTTATGCATTATTCACATACTAAGTGTAACAGAAATGGGTTTAAACAGGTCGTGGTAAGTTGACCTGTAGTTTACAAACTAATCAAATGAGAAGGGTTACCGTTTAAAAAATGATCGATGACATATCTCAAGTTAGGACACGCCGTGTAATTTGTTGGTTAAGAATGGAACTTGACATACTAAAGGCCGTTTCGGAGCATTTTCGAATACAAGAAGCTGTATTTGACTAACTGTTTTTATTCCGACTTACAAATTCGCACTGTATGCTTCTTATTGACATTGTGTTGTTCTAAATCTGGCAGTGGGTAATATTAAAAATTAATGTGTAATTTAGGAACCATTAGTGATATAATTAAACATGGTATTCGTGTTACATGATCTGTTCTTAAACGAGAGGGATCAATTTCAAATGTCGACATTGTAGTAACAGAACATCGGAGAGGCATTAACGATATTGGTGTCGATATTGGATTGTTATCGAGTTTGTGTCCTTTCTGTGCTATTCCAGTCCTGAGAACTGAACGGGCAGCTAAGTCCAGAGAGCAAACATTATAACTAATGCCTTGATATTATCTGAATTCGGGAAATGAACTACATGGACATAACCATCAGGCAGGAGGATATGTGGTTCCCAGGGCAACACGTGATCTGACCGCCCGTTCGCAGATTACCCCACATTTACCCTACAATCACTGTGGCGAACCGGCCCTTGCCCACACCAGGACAATGTGCCGAGCCGTGTGTATGGGGCTTGTATTATATTTTTCATGGTTATTGGTCTAATTATGTCGTTTCTGTATCATATTTTTGATTATAGTGTGGGGTGAGAGTGTTTAGAGTACATGTATGTCATGGAACACATATGTACAGGGTGTTTCATTAATCAGCACAGAAAACTTATGAGAGATATACGTGATCCATTTTATGTGGGTGTTAAAATATAAAGTTTTTTGATTCAGGTCTATCCTAATAATTGAAAACCCCTTAAAATTGTGTAAAAAAAAGGAACATTTAATAAAATGATTTTTCTCGCAGATATCTCAAAATTAAAAAAAGCTCGGGACGCAGCAAGTGCGTTATGGTAGTGAATTTTCATAGAAATGATCTGGCACAAAATATTTTAATTTATTATAACTTTTTTTTCTTGTAACATAGAAATCTAAATTTTGGTGTATAGTTTACTTTTTATATCGTAAACCTACCTACCAAATTTGGTTATCATAGATTTTATATTTTTTAAGATAAAAATTTTTTTCAAATGAAAACTCAAAATTTTTCCGGAAAACCTCGTCCAATTTTTCTAAAAAACGAACTTGTCAAAGCCATTTACAAAAGGAAGGTACGTGCCAAATTTTATTAAAATCGGCTTATTACTTTTTGAGATATGAATTTTTTTCAAATGAAAACTCAAAATTTTCCCGGAAAACCTCGTCCGATTTTCCTGACTAACAAACATGTCAAATCCACTTACAAAAGGAAGGTATGTGCCAAATTTTATTAAAATCGGCTTATTACTTTTTGAGATATGAATTTTTTTCTAATGAAAACTTAAAATTTTTCCGGAAAACCTCGTCCGATTTTCCTGACTAACAAACATGTCAAATCCACTTACAAAAGGAAGGTATGTGCCAAATTTTATTAAAATCGGCTTATTACTTTTTGAGATATGAATTTTTTTCGAATGAAAACTCAAAATTTTCCCGGAAAACCTCGTCCGATTTTCCTGACTAACGAACTTATCCAAGCTATTAACAAAAGAAAGGTACATGCCAAATTTTATCAAAATCGGCCGATTATTTTTTGAGTTATCGGTGTGATACATATATATATATATATATATATATATATATATATATATATATATAATATATATATATATATATATATATATATATATATATATATATATATATATATATATATATATATATATATATATATATATATATAAATATATATATATATAAACATATATATATATATATATATATATATATATATATATATATATATATATATATAAACATATAAAAATTGAAACTGACCCCGGATATGGGTTCTAGGGGTCCTAGTTCGCGCTCATTTGCAAAAATTTTTTCAAAATTCCAAAGTCGGGATCTCCCCATTAGTGAATTTTTTCTACGAAAATTCACTAAAAGTCTCGACGCGTCAATTCCGTTTTGGTAGTGACCTTTAATAGAACTGATCTACACTTTTTATTATATATATATATATATATATATATATATATATATATATATATATATATATATATATATATATATATATATATATATATATATATAGGGTGGCCCATTGAAAACGAAACAGACCGATTTGCTTCCAGAGAATTGATAAAACTTCCAAAAAAATTAGTGTGCTGAATTCAGAAAAGAAAGAGCTTTCAAATGATGTAACACTCGACCCATGTTCCCTATTTGAAATATAAGGGTTGTTATCACCACCCTTAAGGAGTTGATGTGACAAAGTTGATTTTTATGTCAAAACATGTCCCCCTCAATATTAAAATTGACGTGTTTCAGCGTTTCTTTAAAAAAAAATCTTTAGACGCAAATCGGTCTGTTTCGTTTTCAATGTGCCAGCCTGTATATATATATATATATATATATATATATATATATATATATATATATATATATATATATATATATATATATATATATATATATATATACTATTATTATTGTTTTATGACAGTGAACAATATGCAGGTTACAATGAAAGATTGCTAAAAAATAGAACTTCTACAAAAATTGGTTTAAAAGATTTGACGTAAAAAGTATAAAAACATTTTTCACAAAAAAATTCTTAAACGATTTTTTTTTGCACGAAAATTCATTAAAACATTACTTTCACGAATTTCACTTTGCCAAATATTCTTTTACACAAAAATTTGAAGCATATGTTACTTCAGGAAAATACCCAGAACATATTCTTTCAAGGAAATTTGCTAAAGAGTTTGTAAGAAAATTTGTGAACAAACACATCTAGTAGTTACGTGATATCGCTAATAAAATAAATTAAACTTTCTTTTGCCTGACGATGCCGTAAAATCGAAACCGGTTGCAGACGAAAGAAGACAGAAAAGAAAACGAGCACTTATGGAGCGACAGAAAAAGTATCTACAGTTATATTAAGTATGGAATAGTTTCACCAAGTTAGAGCAACAAAAAACACCTGATCTGCTATTGAAATTTGAATTAAAAGTTATCATCTCAATAATAATTTCTTTCTATACAAATTAGCCAAAAATTTGTTGCATTTACATAATCTGATCATAAAAAAGATTTAGAAAATTGAAAAGAAACTTCACACACCTTTAGGATTTGAACCAGCGTCGTCCTTGAGTTTAGGTTCCATACGCGCGCTCTAACGAATTTGGCGCATGGAGCTGTTGTAATGAACTGGTAATAAGCTCATCTGAAAAATCATGCTTTAGCTTAGGAAATAATTATTTTAAATGGATTTTTGCAAATAGTTTATCAAATGAAGAAGAGCAGCACTCGAAACAGAAATCTAGGACTTTGTTAAGCAAAGTTTATTTAATATTTGCCATGCATCATGCCCAGAATCTTTATGAAAAGTCATTGGTTTTGATGTTTTAGTTTGAGCCAAGTAAAGATAGCCTTTTACTATAAGATTCAATAGATTTTGTTTAACACACACACGCATATTTTGTCATGTGCGTTTCTCTGATCACCAGTGGCACCCAACATTTTTTTCAATGCTTATACCTTTTTTTTTGCTTTTAACTTCGGGATGTAAATTTTGGAATGTAGTTCACATTTTATAATATGAAGCAGCCTATTAAATTTGGTTGCCATAGTATTTACGGAGGTACAAAAATTTTCCAAAATAAAACACATAATTTTCGCAAAGAAACTGGTACCTGCTGAATATATATATATATATATATATATATATATATATATATATATATATATATATATATATATATATATATATATATATATATATATATATATATATACATACATACTTTATTTGTTTGCTGTACTTTCTGTTGTTTCTTATTTCTTTACTTGGACTGCAGTTTCGAACCTTCCTGGTTCATCATCAGCACGCTACTGACTCTGATCGTTCCTGTGTGTTCTATTTCTAAGGTTGTATGTGACGCCTGTGTGTTCAGCTTCTATTGGTCGGTTTAAAGTTCTTAAAATGAGCGCAGACTAAGACCCCTAAAACGTATATTTGATGTCAGTTTCAGTTTATATATACAGTTTTTCAAAGATTATGGTCTATATTACAGGTGCACATTCATTACCAGAAAAAAATATTTCAGATAAACATGGGTCCGCAAATGCTTAGTTTTTGAAATACAACGTGTTAAAGTTATTTGTTTTTTTCCGTTTTCTATGGATAATTTCCAGACAAATTCAAATATTGGCGTGAAATTTGGGATACGGAGGTTTTCGAGGACGCGGAATATCAATATGTTATTGTTAATGACACTGCTTGCAGAAGGCGCCATCTGTAAAATTATGCTTGCATTCCATTGGCCCTAATTTGTTTGACACTCTGTATACCGACGTTTCGCACATACGCTTTCAATCCCCAATAAATTTTAAGCAAAAAAGGTATACACGGTCGAAATCTCTTAGACACACATTTTAGAGATATTTTAATTTTTGTATTTCGATGTTGGGTCAAAAATATATTTCGCGTTGAATAAAAAAAAAAACTAGAAATCAAATTTTTACCTTTTTTTGCGATCGGTGTGTTTTAACTGTTTATTCTCCTTTTTTGTTTATCACACTTCGCTCATTTTAGTATAGGCAAACGAGGCCTCCTTAAATTGTAATTATCTCAAGAAATAGTAGGCCTACGGGAACAATTTAAATAGTTGCATAATCTAGACAAACCACAAATGGTGGTGAATGTTCACAAATTACAAAAAATATTTTGTGTTATTAGTTATAATTAATTGAAATTCACTTAAATATTTCAATGATTTAGGTAAGATTATATATACGAACATGTTCCAAAAAAGATGACTTTGACTATTCATTACCTGTAGGAACATGTAGAGATTTGTAATAAATATCTAGTTTATCCATGATGGAACCCCCGCACGTTTCGGCCTAAATTTAATAAATTACCTGAACGATACCTTTGGATACAGATGAATCGACCGAGGCGGACCTCAATCATGGCTGGCTCGATCCCCTGGTTTAAATCGTATGGGGGCATCTCAAAAGTACTGTTTACAAAACAGTTGTTAAAAATGTTGACGATCTGCAGAAAAGAGTTGTTGACGGATGCGAACAAAGTAGATGTACTCTTGAAATATTTGTTCAATTCTCCGCAGAACTCGAAAGTGTATTCAAATGGAAGGTGGTCATTTTGAACATTTTTTGTAATAAGGTATCATAAAAGTTATAAAAAAAAATGTTCAGTGTCTGTTAACACATACTGATCACAATAAAAGGTAAAAAATTTATTTGTATGATTTTACTTTATTCAACGCAAAATTAATTTTTGACCCGACATCGACATAGAAAATTGAAAGGTCTCAAAAAAGGTGTGCCTAAGAGATATCGACATACTCTGTGGAAATCTCTTTTTCTTAAAACCTTTTTTGCTTAAAATTGATAGTGGATTAAAAGCAGCTTAACGAGACGTCGGCATACAGGGTGTCAAACAAATTAGGGCCAATTGAATGCAAGCATACTCCTACATATGGCGTCCTCTGCAAGCAATGTCGTAAACAATAACATATTTAACTTCCTCGTTTTCGAAAACCTTCGCATCCCAAATTGTACACCAATATTTGAATTTTTCTGGAAATTATCAATAAAAAACTTCTGGGCGCAGCAAGTGCGTTATGGTAGTGAATTTTCATAAAAATGTTTTTAATAGCAAACATGATTTTTTAAGAAAGCAGCCATCAATCTATATAGTAAAAACAATATGCCATGTTTAATCAAAATAACTTTACTGTTTGAAAATGTACAAAAATTTCCGAAAATAAACTTAAATTGTTCCCGAAAAAACTGGCTTCCTGGTCAACCTTATAGGTTAATAGCAAATTGAGCTATTCAAATTTGTAGCATTTAATGAAAATTCGCTACCATAACGCACTTGCTGTGCCCCGAATATCTTTTCTTACAAAGTTGTATTATATTTCGATGGAAAATGCAAAAATGCAATAATATAGGGCGTGTTCGATTAAATAAAAATTTCATAAAAATGTTTTTAACAGCAAACATGTTTTTTAAGAAAGCAAGTATCAATCTATATAGTAGAAACAATGTGCCATGTTTCATCAAAATAACTTTATTGTTTGAAAATGTACAAAAATTTCCGAAAGTAAACTTAAATTGTACCCGAAAAAAGTGGTTTCCTGGTCAACCTTATAGGTTAATAGCAAATTGAGCTAATCAAATTTGAATCAGTTGATGAAAATTCGCTACCATAACGCACTTGCTACGTCCCAAATTTCTTTTCTTACAAAGATGTATTATATTTCGATGTAAAATGCAAAAATGCAATAACATAGGGCGTGTTCGATTAAAAAAAAAAGAAAATTTGAATCACCAACGACTTATGGGCCAGCCTGTAACTGTGGAAATATTTTTTAAGATGTAGCTCAAGACACCCTATAGTTAATGTATACCTTTTTTTTTCGTAACTTGCATAATAACGGATATATTGAGCTTTAATGATTTGTAACGAAAATTTGACAAAAATGATATACCATTAAACAACAAACTCTATAGCCAACACTACTGCCAAAGCATCAGAGAAAGGGTCTATTTAAAATGAATTTTCTGGGAATATTTTAGTAAAATGAAGGACAATGACGATTGAAACTAAGAGTTCAGGCTTTGTAAAGCATTCTTCTTGAGACATTTTCTTTCCATAGCTCTTATTAATTTCAGGTCCATTGCCTAAATATTACCAATTTTGACATTTTAAATCGCAACTTTGACGTTTTGAGGAAAACCCAAATTTATTTTTGGTAGGTAGCTTACCCATGATGATATGAACCCGCGCACCAAATTTGGTTGCCTTACTTTGTTAATTCCGGAGATATAAATATTTTTCGAATGAATACTCAAAATTTTCCCGGAAAACCTCGTCCGATTTTCCTGACTGACGAACTTATCCAAGCCATTTACAAAAGGAAGGTATGTGCCAAATTTTATTAAACTCGGCCTATTATTTTTTGAGTTATCGGTGTGATATATATATATATATATATATATATATATATATATATATATATATATATATATATATATATATATATATATATATATATATATATATATAAACATATAAAAATTGAAACTGACCCCGGATATGGGTTCTAGGGGTCCTAGTTCGCGCTCATTTGAAAACATTTTTTCAAAATTCAGAAGTCGAGATCTCTCCATTAGTGAATTTTTTCTACGAAAATTCACTAAAAAAACAGAAAAACAAATAACTTTAAGACGCTGTATTTAAAAAGTAAGTATTTGCGGACCCATGTTTATATGATATTTTTTTTAATCTGGTAATGAATGTGCACCTGTAATATAGACCATCATTTTGAAACACCGATATATATATATATATATATATATATATATATATATATATATATATATATATATATATATATATATATATATATATATGCTCATTAGAATTTTTTCTACTCATGAAATATTGTGTCAAAAAAATTTTCTCACAACTACCACTCACAGAATAAAGGTTGGTTTAACAAGTAAATTTAAATGTACAAATACCAAAAGTACTTCTCTACAAATCATTTGAGACGTACAGGCGATCACTAGTGATTTAGATTCACTTCTATAAAAACCTGCCGTCGCCGTTCATGACTAACAACATAAAATAATCTACAAAATTATAAATTTCACGAAACTAGATTCTCCACGGAGTTTAGCATAATGTATAAAATCCAACGGAGCATGTCTTGAGCAATTCAAACTTCCATAATTAGTATTTGCAGCTACACATACCTATTATCAGGCTTCCTATCTCCTGTCTACAATTTAAATAATCCAGTGGCTCATGCAATTCTTGCATCAATCAACACTGTAGTTTAGAAATAATGTCCCGATATAAACAGCAGAGCTTAAAATATCAAGCACTGCTTTTGATCATCAGCAACGTAGCACGTGATTTTATTGTAACAGAGCAAGTAAAGTTATGTATAAGTAAGGAATAATTTATTACGGCCATACAATAAGGTTAATTCTTTATAATAATAGTAGTGTATATTTTATTTAATTTTAATATACATTTGTGCTGGAATAATATCAAATCTAAAAGCAACTTTAGATTTAGATGTCTCAGGAGTAAACTGAACCTCCAGTTTAAGTGTAAGCAATCTATCACGCCCAAAATATAGGATAATGCATCTTGAAGAAATGGCTTCAAGTGAGGACGGACTAGGCACCCTGAAACCCATATCAGTGTCAATCATACAATATAGGGTGGCGCATTGAAAACGAAACAGACCGATTTGCGTCCAGATAATTTTTTTTTAAGAAACGCTGAAACACGTCAATTTTAATATTGATGGGGACATGTTTGACATAAAACTCAACTTTGTCACATCAACCCCTTAAGGGTGGTGATAACAACCCTTATATTTTAAATAGGGAACATGGGTCGAGTGTTACATCATTTAAAAGCTCTTTCTTTTCTGAATTCAGCACACTAATTTCTTTGGAAATTTTATCAACTCGTTCAAAAATTATTCACAGTTGAAGATGCAAAAACGCATTTCACTCATTCCGATAAGAAATGTGCTGATAGTCAATGTTTTGTTGGTTTGTAAACAAAACATTGACTATCAGAACATTTCTTATCAGAATGAGAGAAATGCGGTTTATTATTTCAGTTTATCGGTCGGTTTGATACTTGATAGTACTACCGAAAATTAATTTCACAATGGTGTATTCTGTAGAAGAAAGAGTTGAAATAATTACTCTTTTTTTTTTCAAAAACGATGACTGTGCCAACAGCACCGCAAATTTGTTTAATGAAAGACATCCGAACAGACATGTTAACAGAAAATACATTTTGGAGTTAGTTGCAAAGTTTCGACAAAGTGGTTCAGTAGCCAACAAAAAACGGGATCCTGAACGTGAATTTCCGGTTAGAAATGAGACTACTGCGATTGAAGTTTTAGGACAAATTGCTGCAGACCCAACTTTGAGCACGAGAAAATTGGCCACTGTTTCAAACATCAAAAGAAGAACTATTCAGCGAATATTGAAGCATTATAAATTTCACCCGTATAAAATTCATCTTGTACAACTGAATGAAGATGATCTTGATCGGCGGCTGGAGTTTTGTGAAGTTATGACTGCACGAATAGCTGATAACGGGAACTTTCTCTTCAATATCTATTTTTCAGTGTACGTTTTTATTAAACTCTACAGTTAATCGTCATAATTGTCGTTATTGGGCAGATAATAATCCAAGAAATTTTCACGAAGTCCACACTCAAACTCCACAGAAACTGAATGTCTGGAGTGGCATTTTTGCAGACCGTTTAATCGGACCAATTTTTCTTGATGGCAATTTAAGTGGCGAAACGTATTTGAAGTTACTAGAAGATATCGTTTACCCTCTACTAATTGACATTGTTGAAAATGATGATCGCTATCAAGAAAATGAATTAGTGTTTCAACAAGATGGAGCTCCTCCGCAATTTTCACAACGTGTTAGGGAGTTTTTGAACAGAGTTTCCAGAGCAATGGATTGATCGTAGAGGTGCTATTAAGTGGCCCCCTAGATCACCGGATTTAACTTCTTTAGACTTCTTTCTATGGGGCAATTTAAAGCGTAGAATTTTCACAACAGAACCGGAGTCTCTGGAAGAATTACGACGACGCATTGTTGAAGAATGCCGTCTAATAACTCCACAAATGCTCAAGAATGTTAGAGCTCGTTTTGAACAAAATTTGTACTTCTGTATGGAAGCTGGTGGTCAACAGTTTAAACACTTACTTAACGGAACAAACATTTTTGAACGTTCGGTTTGGTTTTTTAGTTTTTTTAAGGAAAAATTGACTAATTAGTGGATTTCTTATAACAATTAATGAAATACGTTCTTTAAATCCAACTGTGAATAATTTTTTAACGAGTTGATAAAACTTTCAAAAAAATTAGTGTGCTGAAATTAGAAAAGAAAGAGCTTTCAAATGATGTAACACTTGACCCATGTTCCCTTTTCAAAATATAAGGGTTGTTATCACCACCCTTAAGGAGTTGATGTGACAAAGTTGAGTTTTATGTCAAAACAGGTCCCCCTCAATATTAAAATTGACGTATTTCAGCGTTTATAAAAAAATATATATTTGGACGCAAATTGGTCTATTTCGTTTTCAATGCGCCACCCTGTATATATATATATATATATATATATATATATATATATATATATATATATATATATATATATATATATATATATATATATATATATATATATATATATATAAGCATACTGATAGCGAATGACGGTCGTTAAAGTTAGTTTCCAAAATATAAAGTTTCATTAAAGGCTGTCGACCTCAGAATCGATGGGCACTGAAAAAACGCGAGTTTTTTGCTAAAACATGCTCTAGATATTTCGCACCTTCTTTGGCACTTCTTCAGGAGCTGAATAGAGTATTAGAAGCTGCCAGTAAGGAAACACGCAAAGAGGGTGAAACATTACACCGGTTTTGATACTTCACAAACACACACAACACACAGGACAACAGTATAAAACTTGGTTACATGGCCACATTAATAAAACGTGGTTAAAATTTAAAACTCGAAGTGAAAAATGTCATACCACATTTGTTACATCAGATTTTTCACTTCGAGTTTTGTTGATTGACAGCTGATAAAAAGTCAGCTGTAGATGATCAATCGCCTTTAAAAGTGTTTTATACAGATGGTAAATATTAGAACGGAGAAAGCTACCAAGAAATATGTAATCCTGCAGACGAGACGCCTTGGCAATAAGTATAAATTGTTTAAATACGTTCGTTGGCCAGGTAATTCTGACCAGCTTTTTCGGAAAGATTTAAAGTTTATATTCTGGAAATTGTGTACTTTATAAAACAACTAAGTTATTTTGATGAAATATGGAAGGTGCGTGGTTTATATTATAAAGTTAAAAAAAATCTCTATCCATGGTGCGACATTGTAAACATTTCTTCAAAAGAGCGCGAATTGGGGGTCCTGGATCCCAAAACCAATGTCCGTTTGGATTTTTGTATGTTTATATTATATCATTGTTAAAAAAAAATACACTCTGTACAATGATGATAAATTGTTCCTTAACTATTTCAAATCTTGGAATGTCGTCTATTGATATTTCGAATTTAGGGTAGCAAAACTCAAAACTCTGCCCTTTTTGTAACTCCGATTTATATGTTACTTCAAACATCATACGTCTGAAGTAACATATAAATCGGAGCTAAAAAAAAAAGAAAGTCGTAATATTTTCACAAATGTAAAAGATAGCTATAGGGATTGCTAAACAAAGTCACACTTATTTTTAAGGTTTATCCAAAAATGTAATAAAAACTATCACATTGCATTTGGAATAACGAAGTTGAAAGTTACTTCCGGCGTAACCGGAGGTTCCACAAAGCTGAATATATTTTTCAGATATAGCCTAGATAAGCACAAGAAAGTTTTGTTCAAAATTTGTATGGCTAGCTGTTAGGGTAAAGTATATATAGAGGAATTACACACTATATATATATATATATATATATATATATATATATATATATATATATATATATATATATATATATATATATATATATATATACCGATACCTCAAAACATAGTGCTTCAAATTAAATCATAACTTCCACATAGTTATGATAATTTATTCTCTGCAGAAAGACCTTCTCACGGAATGAATTTAACGCCCATGACTTGACCACAAATAAAATATTTGTATTCCTGTACCCACAACCTTTTGAGACGTTATATTATTTGAGTTTATCGAAAACATGTCAATGTTCACCAAATCACCCCTTATTTATCCCCTACCCCCGATCTTACCCAAAAGCAATTGGAATCGTTCATTTGTTGGATACTGGATACCAAATTTGAAGATCATATATCAATTCGTTGGAAAGTTATTGCGCCTATGAACAGACAGACGTACATGCCGACAGACCGACCGACCGAAGGACAAACAAATTTTCGTTCCCAGATCATGATTTGATACTTTTTACGACGTTTAAGCGAAACATTTTTTAAAGTTTTTGTCACCGACACGTTGTGACGATAGAGAAGTAATAATAAACTGATTTTGATGAACCTCAGCACGTGTCTTTTTTATTAATAGCTTGGATAATGAGTGAATTTATTCATCCCTCTGATGGCGTTAAGTTTGTAAGCGAAACGATCGTCACCTCTAAAAACTGTGTTGTGATAAATTGGGTTCTCCAGATTGTACTTGGCTTGAATAAGTTTGTCACCGGAACCTGTTTGTCAATAAACAATATATTTTTCTGAAAAAAAAATTGTACTTTTTTCAAAAAATAACTAAATTATTTTGATGAACTTCGGTGGACATGCCCTGGTAGGGGCTTCACTATATATCAACAAGTGCGTTATGGTAGTGAATTTTCATAAAAATGTTTTTAATAACAAATATGTGTGTTTTTTTTTTAAGAAAGCAGGCATCAAATTTGGTTACCAGTATAACCTATATAGTAAAAACAATGTGCCATGTTTCATCAAAATAACTTTATTGTTTGAAAACGTATTCCGAAAGTAAACTTAAAGTGTTCCCGAAAAAACACGTTTCTTGGTCAACCTTATAGGTTAATAGCAAATTGAGCTGTTCAAATATGAAACATTTGATCAAAATTCGCTACCATAACGCACTTGCTGCGTCCAGAATTTCTTTTCTTACAAACATGCATTATATTTCGATGGAAAATGCAAAAATGCAATAACATAAGGCGTGTTTGATAAAAAAAAGGAAATTTGTATCACCAACGACTTATGGGCGACCCTGTGATTGTAGAAGAAGATGTAGCTCAAGACACCCTATAATTAATATATACAAATTTTTTTTATATCATATATAATAACGGATATATTGAGCTTTATTGATTTTTTACGAAAATTCGACAAAAATTATATACCATTAAAGGATAAACTATAGCTAAGGCTACTGCCAACCATCAGAGAAAGGGTCTATTTGAAATGAATTTTCTGCAAATATTTTAGTAAAATGAAGGACAATGACGGTTGAAACTAAGACTTTAGGGTTTGTAAAACATCCTTCTTGAGACATTTTATTTCTATAGCCCGTATTAGATTCAAGTTACTTGCCTAAATGTTGCCAATTTTGACATTTTAAATCTCCACTTTGACGTTTTGAGGAAAACCCCAATTTATTTTTCTTTAAATGCTTATAACTTTTTTGTCTTTTGAGTTACATAGCTAAATTTTGGTAGGTAACTTATCCATAAGGATATAAACCTGCGTACCAAATTTGGTTGCCCTTACTTTGTTAATTCAGGATATATATTTTTTTTTCGAAAGAAAATACAAAATTTTCCGGGAAAACCTGGGCGGATTTTCCTGGCTAACGAACTTATCCAAGCCGTTTGCAAAAGGCATTTTTTCACCAAATTTAATCAAAATCTGCCCATTATTTTTTGAGTTATCTGTGTGATACATATATATATATATATATATATATATATATATATATATATATATATATATATATATATATATATATATATATATATATATATATGTATGTATAATAAAGAGTTTTATTCTACAACTGACGGCGTTCCCACAATTTTTTGATAAATATATATATATATATATATATATATATATATATATATATATATATATATATATATATATAAACATATAAAAATTGAAACTGGCCCCGGATATGTTTTCTGGGGGGCCTAATTAGCGCTCATTTGAAGAAATTTTTTCAAAATTCAAAAGTTGGGATCTCCTCATTAGTGAATTTTTTTAACGAAAATTCACTAAAAATCAATCAGGTTAATAAAAATTGTTTTATTGAAATTTCGCTTGCTGCTGCGCCTGTTTTTAAATTTTTTGTTTGATAATTTTTGAACGCTGCTTTTGTTCTGAGTTGTATAATAATAACAATAATCAAAATTGATTATGTCTCCCCTAAAATATTTGTTTTGTGGATCATGGTAAAAATTCTCCAGCTTTAAGTTTTTAGTGAACGTTTTGTTGTAACCACTTCGCTCACCGTATCACTTTATATATCTTTACCAAGATCGCGATTTAATTTCATGAAACAGTTAAACTTCTTATCGTACTGAGAACTGCGCTATTATTATCAGCCTGAAACATACGTGCTTCAGGGGAAAATTACCCACAATTAAAACTATGTTGCCTGTATAATTTTCAGGCTATTTACCTTTATGCGACAAACGACTTACCAATTAATATTTCGTGATATGTAAATCTTTTAGTATTTTATTAAGGTTTGGATCGTGCATAATTATAATGGTAAATGGCACTTAATGGGACAATTTATAAACTATGGCATTCTTTTAGAGTGATATAAAAAATAATTGCTGGCTTTTTATCTACGCCTACTTATTCCCCATGGATTTGTAATACGATATTGAATTTTGTGTTCTAGATTACAATCTTTATAATTGAGTGCACCATATAGTAGTAGTGTGAATGCTGTGGTACCTACCTCTGTTACGTGGTTTATGAAGCGTATTTTATGAGGTCAAAAATATTTAAAATTTAGATGGTTTCAATGCAGAATTATAGCGAGGCAGTTAATAACATAAATGTCTGGACGCAGCAAGTGCTTTATGGAAGTGAATTTTCATAGAAATGTTTTTAATCGCAAATGTGTCTCTTTAATGCACGCATGCATCAATTTGGCTACCGGTATAACCTATATAGTAGAAACAATGTACCATATTTTATCAAAATGTCTTGTTTGACAATGTACAAACATTTTCCGAAAATAAACTCGAAATATTTCCGAGAAAATTGGTTTCTTAGCCAACAAACCTTAGGTTAACATCAAATTGTGTTATTGAAATTTGAAGGATTAAAATGAAAATTCGCTACCAAAACGCACTTACTGCGTCTAGATTTTTGCTTACAAACATGCATCATATTGCGATGAAAAATGCAAAAATGCAATAAGGAATGTTCAAAAAAAAATTGTAGGTATCACCAACGACTTATGCGCCATTCTGCGATTGCCAAAATAATTTTATAAGATGCAGCTCAAGACAGCCTAAAGGTAATGTATACAATTTTTTCTCGTATCTTCCATAATAACAATTATATTGAGCTTTACCGTAGACATGCGTCACCCTATATATATGTCACCAGAAATAAACCCGGATATCGATTCTAGGGGGGCTAGTTTGCGATCATTTGAATAAACCTTGTTAGAGTTCAAAAGCCACGGTCTCCTCGGTAACGAATTTTTTCTACGAAAATTAGCTAAAAATATAGACCGTTAAACCATAAACTTAACTAAAACTACTGCCAAAGCATCAGAGAAAGGGTCTATTAGAAATGAATTCTCTGGAAATATTGAAGTAAAAGTGAAGGGCAATGATGGTTGAAGCTAAAGGCTTTGTAGAACACCCTTTACACAATCTGTATGTCTTTCAGGTTCTTTGCCTAAAGGTTGCCAATTTTGACGTTTCAAACCCCTTTTTTTTTTAATGCCACTAACTTTTTTGTCCTTAAGCTTACAGGCCTAAATTTTGGTAAATTGTTCACCCTTTATATATATATATGTATATATATATATATATATATATATATATATATATATATATATATATATATATATATATATATATATATACATATATATATATATATATATATATATATATATATATATATATATATATATTATATATATATATATATATATATATATATATATATATATATATATATATATATATATATATATATATATATAATTGAAACTAACCCTGGATATGGGTTCTAGGGAGCCTAGCTCGCGCTCATTTGAAGAATTTTTTTCTAAATTCAAAAGTCGGAATCTCCTCGTTAGTTATTTTTTTTAAAAGGAAATTCACTAAAACAAGCACTTGTGAAGCCACGGGAAAACTCTACGACTGTAGTAAATATGGAACTGTTTCACTAAGTTAAGGCAAGAACAAACAACCAGATATGCTATTCAAATTGAATTAAGTCTTAAAACTTTCATCTCCTCTTTATCGAATTATTTTTTATACAAAAACTCGCTAAAAAATTCATCGGAATAACAACAATCTGATTAGATAACGGCAAAGTGAAACGAGACTAAAAAAACAATTGATAAAAAGTAAAGTCACTAACTAGGATTAGAACTCGTCATGCAGGAGTCGATTATTCTGTGTTCAGGAATATATATATATATATATATATATATATATATATATATATATATATATATATATATATATATATATATATATATATATATATATATATATATATATATAGGAGCTTGTTAGTCATTTCTTGTAATATTTTTTATTCAGATTCTGGTCAATCAATTTTGACGTTTTAACTTTCTTGAATCAGATTTAATTACTTAAAAATTAATTTACCTCTAAGTTTTTTGTCTTTTAAGATAGAGATCTGAGTTTTGGTGCACGGGTTACCCTTTATGACAGAAACCAGCGGAGTTGCCCTTACTTTGTTATTTCCGGAGATATTTATTTTGTTCGAAAGAAAACACAAAATTTTCGGGGAAAAGCTGGACCGATTTTCCTGACTAACGAACTTATCCAAGCTACTTGCAAAAGGAAGGTATGTGCCAAATTTTATGAAAATTGGGCCATTATTTGCGAAGGCCTTCGACAAGTCCAGCACTACATTCTTCTAAAGAAACTAAAAGACATAGGTGTGCATGATAAGCTGATAAAACAGTTTGAAGACTATTTCACTGACATAACACATAATGTGTCTTACGTAGGTTTTAGATCTTAAATGTACATTGAAACAAGTGGTGTGCCTCAAGGCAGTGTTCTCGGGCCCCTTATGTTCGTTATGTTTGTCAATGGTATTGTGGATGGTATTGATTCAAATATTTTGCTATGTGCTGATGATCCTAAATTATTTAGAGCAATTCAATCACAAAAGGATAGTGAAGAACTTCAGAAAGATTTAAGTAAGGTAACAGAATGGTGTGAGTCGGGTAAAACCTTATCTAAATATTTATTAACGTAAATCTGTTACATAGAGTCTCGGTGGTTCAGGGGTAAGAACGTGTGCCTCTGAACTGAAAAGTCCCTCAACATTTTATATACATAAAAAGTATATACAAACAGCTGAAATGTAGTTGTAGGAATGTTTCGGTAAAATGGCTTTACCGTAAAGACAAACGGAAAGGCGCAGTTTAGAAATAAAATAAAGAAATATACAAAAGATCGTAGTTAGGTGATATAGTGTTATTTCTTAGTACAAAAGTAACTCAATTTGTGTTTTTTTTTTCAGATCATGTACGGGAGTTCACGTGCGGGATGCTGTATTACAGAACCTTCCATTTGGACAGCGAGAGGGACGCGCTCTACGTTGGAGCAATGTAAGTACATACCCCTATAAAAATGTAACATAAATTTCGTGAAACTGGGATAATTTTTCATGTCTGTTAACACGAAAAATTACACTTTAATAGCCTTTTAGAATATTATAAATCCGAGATCAGCAGGATGCAGAGCGCCCGGCACAACACCATTGTTCGCGTTTTAAAACAAAAGGGTCGGAAACAAGAAGTGCGCTTGTTACAGTGTGCCCTGGAAAATACGATCCTCATACCGTGTGATTAATTACCGGGAGACATGCTGCGTTTAATAAACAAAGTATTCTTCCTATGGTACTTTTTGTTAGGATCCTGTGGTGTTTTCTGTTCACTGTTGGGGTTAGACTATTAATATTATTAGTAATTTTTGGTTTATTTACTAAAGTCTTAACAGACGTTTGGTTCATGATTTAAGGTACAGAAAATAATTACCTCTTAAATATTGTTACGTTCTTCTGAATTCTAGATTTGTTCACTAACAAAACACAGCTTTTCAGACTACTAATTTATTATAACCAACTATTTTCCGACAATAAATACACAAATTAAAAAATAGTGCTACAAATTTAATCATAATCACATACCTATGATAATCTACTCTCCGCAGAAAGACATTCACATGAAATAAATTGTGGGGCTATGTCTTGACCACAAAGAAAATATTCGTATTTCTGTACGCATAAACTTTTGAAACGCTTTTATTACTATTATTACTCGAGTTTTTTTCGATTTTCACCAAATCACCCATAATTTATCCCCTACCCCCTGAAGCGATCTTACCCAAAAAGAACTTGAAGCCTCCTTTGTGGGGTGCTAACTGGATACCAAATTTTAACATGATGTCACAATTTGTTCGAATGTTATTGCGCCTATTAACAAAGAGACGTACAGGTCGACAGACCGACCGACTGAGAGACCGACAGACCAAAAAATTTCGTTCCAGGATCGAGTTTTCTATATTTTTAAAGACCCTTTACGCCGGCGTGGCAAAAAAAAATTCGAAACTTCTGTCAGCGATATTCCACCCCCACTTATTCCACCCCGAATTTAATTTTAGCACAGAATACTAAATATTGTATGAAATTGAAAGATTTCTAATAAACAAATCCTAAAATATTATATTACTCGAGTTTTAACCAAAAAATATAAATGTTCACCAAATCACCCCCCATTCATCCCCTACCCCCTAGAGCGATTTTACACAAAAACAATCTGAACCGTTCGTTTGTCGAGTGCGAACCGTATAACAAATTTGAAGACGATATCTCAATTTGTTCTAAAGTTATCGTGGCTACAAACAGACATACAGACCGACAGACAAAAAAAAATTAGTTCCCAAATCACGCCCATTCATCCCCTACCCCATAGAGCGATTTTACACAAAAACAATCCGAACCGTTCGTTTGTCGGTTGCTAACTGTATACCAAATTTGAGCGGATATCTCAATTCGTTCTAAAGTTATGGTGGCTTCAAACAGACAGACATACAGACCGAAAGAACGGCAGACCGATAGACCGACAGACAAAAAAAGTCCTTTCCAAATCATGTTTTTTTATATGTTTTGATACGGCGTTTAAGCGAACGAAATTTTTGTTCCACACGGATTGACGATGTAGAAGTTATATTTCTCTACTACCAAGTATCTATAGTTTACTTTTCACCTCTATTGTTTTACAATAGACTAATTCACATAATACTGACTTTTATCTGCGGCTTATTCTTTTACATACTATATGGTAAGTATAGTGTATTCTACATTGTTCCATATCTGTCATTTTTAGTCCATTCTCGAAATATAATTCCAGAGTCTTCGCTGTTACCAACACAGTTTACAAGCTGCCTGTGACCATATAAGTAACAGAGTTCATAAACTTAACTCTCATAGAGACGAATGTGACACTGCCCCCTTCTTACATTTGACTGTCCCGGTAGAATTCTGACATGTATTCGTATGGCGTAAGCCTGTATATATGGACCGCCTTCATCTTCGTCTTTAGGCTCCTCTGAATGCGATAGACAACGTCATTGGTCCTTTAAACCACCTGATACGGACGACTCCATAATTTCTGGAGTGTGGGTGACCGTCCGTTGCGCCGTACTGGATTGTAGAACCGCACGCGATCTCCTTCTTTCAGCTGAATTAGCTCGCACCTCAAAACGGGCCTTCATGCGGTTGCTTTCTACCCGGATATACATTCTGACAGCAAAGTGGATTGCTTCCATTCTTCTTTTGCTTCTTTATCTCTTTCTCTCATTTCTTCTTTTGCTTCTTTATACTTTTCTCTCGTTTCTTCTTTTGCGCCTTCATCTCTTTTTCTAGCTTCTTCTCGTGCTAATTTAGCTTGTTTGTTCAACTTTTTGAAATCATTTCCAATAGCTGGGTGTCCATATTGACTGTTGCGCTTCGTGTCTTAGACATAGACGTACTTACAGTGGTACACAGTTTATTCTGTTTCAAAGTGTCAAAAACACTCTCAGTTATGAATTACTGCTGACACTGATCTTTCAGAGATTCTAGAACGTTCCACGTTATTTAATGAATATTCTGGAAAATATTTCCGCTAGCAGCTTGAAAATATCTGATTCTGACAGACCCTCAGCCTGGTCACCAGTTTATTGTGGACCCACAGATACTACACGTTCAACTGATGAATACATCAAAGATTTAGAATGAAGAATTGGAAGTTAATATGCTGCTAGAGTATTCGCTGTTACCAACACACTTTACAAGCTACCTGTGACCATAGAAGTACCAGAGTTCATAAACTTAACACTCATAGAGACGGATGTGACAATATTCTTATATATATTTTCGCAGGTATTTTTTGTGCATAACAGAAAAAAAAAGTCTGGACGCAGCAAATGCGTTATGGAAGTGAATTTTCATTAAAACGTTTTTAATAGCAAATATGTTTTTTTTTCTAAAGAAGGTAGGCATAAAATTTGGTTACCAGTATAACCTATATTATAGTAGTAACAATGTACCATATTTCATCAAAATAACTTGAAAATGTACGAAAAGTTTCCGAAAATAAACTTTAAATGTTCCCGAAAAAACTGGTTTCATAACCTAGGAACCTTAGGTTAACAGCGAAGTAAGTGATTGAAATTTAAAGCATTTAATAGAAGATCGCTACTAAAACGCACTTGCCGCGTCCCGAATTGCTTGAGAGGTGTTCGATTAAAAAAAATAGAAAATTTGTGTATGGCATCTCAATTTTTTTGACGAATAATATAATTGAAAACCACCCTAAGTGCGTCTTTTTCATGAAATTCCGATTTCCATCGATAAAAACAATTTTTGATATGTTCCAAAATGGAAAAAGAATTGAAATAACTCGAAAACGATGGGCGATACCAATTTTTTTTCCTCAAAAGCATGCACTAAAATTGGATTGAAAATGCAATATACCTACAATGAAAGGGGTGTTCCTTAAAAAAAACTTCTTTCACCAACGACTTAAACTATTTTCTTTTTTTTATTGCCAGTCTACCAATACAACCGCGGTTGCCCCATTATTAAAAAAAAAAGAAAAAATATATCACAAGATGTCAAAATAAATGTTCAAAATGTCTTAGATTGCTTTTAAAACATAAGTTAAGTCTTTTCAGAAACGAACATTTGCAAATGCTCCTTGCCTCACTGCCGCTTTTCTATACTTAATTTTATTAGGTGACCTGATAACAAAAAGTCACATGGGTTCAAATCAGGCGCTTGAGCGGGCCACTCTATTTTTTATTTTTTTTGTTCCCTCAGGGCTCGTCCGCGGCCTTGCCGCCCCGATAGCACCGCAACCCTTGGTTGATTGTGCATACCCATAGTCTTACTCCACCCATTCCAAAATCACTGTGCCTTGAACTAGTCTGCACAGCGATTGGTAGGGTGAAGTTTTATATTGCTCTGTCTCCGGTCTAGAGTGACCGTAGATCAGTTGTCTTTTCCGGTCCAGAGCTATACACTCGCACAAGATGTGCTGGGCTGATTCCTCCCCCTCGCCGCAGAGTCTGCATGCGAGGTCCCCTTCGAACCGCCCCATTTTATGTAGGTGTTTCTTGACGGCCATGTGTCCCGTCAAGAGACCTGTTGTGTTTCTGAGCTGTCCTCTGCTAAGGTTTAGCAGCTCCACAGCTCTCTAGGGGCCACTCTATTGCTCGACGCCCAATTCATCTGTACGGGAAAGCGTTCTTTAGGAAATTAAGGACTTCGATCCTGATGGTAAACATAGTGATTTTTCAGTCTGGCACAACATCATCTTTTAATAAATTTAGGTATTTCTCTAAACTCAAATTTGTTGAGCCCTGTATATTCAGAATAGTACGTAGATTTAAATATATATATATATATATATATATATATATATATATATATATATATATATATATATATATGCTGGGCGATGCTAATTTGCGCCCACTAAGAAAGAATTAAAAATCTGGCGCGTTTAGAAGTCATAACGCAGTAGGTGCGTTATGGTAGCGAATTTTCATTGAAAAACAAATTATATTAACTTAATTCTTCATATTTGTTATTTAATATTCGGTTCATGTTATAGTGTCTATAGAGCAAGTTGTGTACTCGGTTTTATTCATATAGGGTTCTTATTTTTGGGTATACATGCAAAATTTATGAAACAGAAAACGTAAATTTTCTCCCTGAAAAATATGTCCGAGAAGGCTGCTTAACGACCTTTCCCAATTCGTTAGCAAAAGAAAGTCAGGTGCCAAGTTTTATCAAATTCCATCAATTATTTATATTTAGTGATGGCAAGCATCTTATTTAATTAATTCAGGAAAATACGATTTTTTTATCACTGTTATTAGAGAGACTGAAACATTTTTCTTCTTCTTTATATGAAGTTAATATAGCGTTTTTATTTTATTTATCTTCATAAAATAATAAATAAAGTTAAAAATAATCACTTCGTCATCTTAAACTTTTGGAGGCCGAAATTCATGCTCTCTTTTATAAGAATAAAATATAGTTAGTTCTTGAGGGGGTTCAAAAAAGGTAATTGACTTTAGCATTAAATCACTTGTTAATTCTCAATTTCGTTTCTTATCCAGCCTCTCTTCGCTAATTTGATAGAGAATTAACAGCTTTCTTTCATCCTAACTGGATTAAAATCAAAATGAAAACTCGAGCGATGAATATCACCGGCGACGCAGAATAATTCCACAGTTATTGCAAAAATAACAGAGCTAACTGATATTTAATTGCCTCTTAAGGCACGGAACTCCCAAGTACTGACTTATTCACGAATCATTTAACCCATCGTCTCTGAAATGAAGTCTCGACAATTTTTTGATCCGGTTTGTAAAGGAAAATCTGATATATTATCCCCTTTAATTATACGCCGTGCATGTGAAGTGTCAGGGTTGGTTACGAGAATGGCGGGGACCAGCTCTTCATATCATAAACCGTGTTCATCTCAAGTGCAAATAAAGGGGTAAGGATATAACAATGCAGTTTCTCAAAACAATGGCTGGCAGGGCTGATGCTACCCGCAGTGTTCGCACCTCGAACCCAAACAAAAGAACGAAAAATAATGGCCAGGTATGAAGTGAGCAGTCGTTTGTTTTCCTACTTCGGACTACCACAGTATAGTATGTTAGCTGGGCTAGAGTTATGTATGTGGGTTTCCAGTTTTCATTCTTATTTTCCGTGACATATTAAAAAGGTGATATTTTGTTTTATATGTACAAAATAAGCTACATGACCACATAATTTATTTCAGAAATGAAAATAAAAAATATTTACTGGTTTAAAAGAGGCTTCCTCCTAAATGCGACCAGCAATTGGCTTTCTTGCTTAGTACCTTAATGGGTGCAATTAGAGGTGCCACGAATATTCGGCAACTATTCGGTATTTGACCTATTCGGCCACTTTTTAGCGAATTATTCGTAAAACGATGTCGCTTGTCATAATTAAACTATTTATTGTTTTGTTTGTTTATATTCGGCCTCGTCTTGATTATCAACGTATCTAAAAGTAAACAGTCAGGCCACATTCTGAAATACATAGGCTACTGTTAGCGAATTTTTATTAAAAAATGTTATCAAATAGTTCCCATTTTAGAACTTTCGATCATTTTCTTGAAATGTGCGTGAAATAGAGCCATTTGAATCTATATTTAGGATAAGTATATATATATATATATATATATATATATATATATATATATATATATATATATATATATATATATATATATATATATATATATATATATATATATATCGTAAGCCGTGCTAGATTTATTGCACCAGAAATGTGTAGTTTTTGACAGTAGAGGATTGTATGGATGTAAACAAATAAGTGCGAAAAGTTGAAGGGGTGATTACTTGTTGAAAATTAAAGAAACTCTTTCATATTAATGAAAGTCATAAATCCCGCCCCTGTGAAAATACGACCCGTTAAATGTTGACAATTAGGTGTTAGTTATTGTCATTTAGTGGTAATACTGTGATTATTTTCAGAATATGAAAATCGCCGGTCTAGGCGAGCCTCAGTTTTGGCCCGTTCGATCCCCCGACTTAAATCCTTTAGATTTTTTACTTGCGGCCATTTAAAACCTTTGGTGGTTTTGGCTTCCATTCAAAACCTAGAATATTTAAGAAATCGCATTATTGAATCGTTTAGAGTGTAATCCGAGATTCTCCTGGAATTTTCAATCGAATAAGCAGTTCTATGCGCCGGCGTGTTGACTCTTATGTAATGACAAGGTGGCTATTTTTACAATTTATTATGATCTCTATTAGTTATTAATGTTAAATACATAGTTTGTTTTCAATATTTTTTTCTTTATTTTGCTATCCAAATCATATTTTTGTATAGCTAAGAAATGTCATCCTATGCAAACTATGCTATGTTATTGAGTTGAAATAATGTTTTTCCCAGAAATCGTTTAATTTATAAAGAAAATACAGGAGACCTTTTTGGTTAAGAATGAGTCAAGCTATTCAAAATGTATTAAAATGGCGATATACCCGTAATAAAAAAGTGACGTGCGAGACAAATTCTAGAGGTGGCTTTTTCTACCGCTTACAACCTTACGGAAAAACTAACAGACTATTGACTGAATTCTCCTCATATATATATATATATATATATATATATATATATATATATATATATATATATATATATATATATATATATATATATATATATTCTCACTCACTGTTACAAAGATGAGATATATGTGACTTAAGGTTGAACGCGTTTAAAATGAAGAAACATAGGAATGGATGATCTTTAGTGCCTCATTTTACCTCTTCATCAAATCTTGCTGGGAATCGTCGAACACACTAGGACCTTAGTGACTTTCAGTGAGATCTGGGAAGGAGGAATATTGGGGACCGAGAATCAAACTAGAACAACTCGCCTTATCCTTATTCATCACCCTAAGGAGTGTATGCAGCATTTGTTGCTTTACTGTTTCCTCCAGTTCTAAAGAAACTCTTTTTTTTTTGTATTAAAATAAAAAGGGTACGTATAGTTATTTTGAAGACACAAAAGCAAAAACATCAATTTAACTGAACCTTCCTGATGGCAACACGGTTATTGTCAATACGATTTTTTTAATGCCATTCATTTGGTTTTAGGTTAAACGTTTTTATATAGTTATATAAACAAATTTTGTCTTGCGATTTCCTTCACTCTTATTTATAAATTAGTGTAAGAAAAATCGAATGAATATATATTTAAAGCTAGGGCAACGATTAGCGGCGATTAAAAGAGGCCACGCAAGGATAATCGTGTTAATGTGATTGATGATGTAGGCTGGGCACAATGTGAAGCATAATATTTTTTATCTTCACCACAACATCGATTCCCACAAAACAAAACGGCAATGTGGAAGCTCTGCTGGTATTAATGATGACATGTTTGAGATAGTGGTCATTACCTGAAACCGTCATTTATCAATCATTTCTAGGATAGTGGAAGTATTTGTTCTATTTATGTGCCGCGTTGTTTTTAGTCTGCATGAATGATGGGTCTAAAATGAAGCCAAAGACAAAACAGTTAATTTATGTACAACGTAGGCTCAGTGGCAGGGAGGATCAGTCAGGTACAGCTGATCTGATTGGGCTGCTAGATGGCGGGTTCAATTCCTGCTCTCGTTTGAATTCCGTGGCATTTAGTGTGTATGGTAAAATAGGTTTAGCAGACAACAAAGCCATTTATTGGCTGAATTATTGGTCCACCAGGGGCCTGCTGTCTATGGAAGCACTGCTTTTGCTAAATATTTCTAGCAAAATTGTATTTTTTTAAGTTGTATTTCACCTTTTATTAATTTTGTGTCCAGTTGTCCGCAGATATTTGGAATATTTTTTAGTTTGGCAATGTCGCAAACGCCAGACAGTGGCGGTGACGGTGGATAATATGTGACAAGCACAAGCGCCTAAATCCGATAATCTGGGATGGGGATCGCTTATTTCCAATTGTCTACTGTGTCTACTGTCTCTGTCTATACCAATACAGTCCAAGCGAAGATTGTTGTATTAGCCATGCAGTTGATATCGACTACAGTAAGCGATATAAAATCCGCTTATGCGAGTCAGGATTGGTCGGTTGGCCATGGGATTCGCTATCTTGCACATATGCACAAGTTACCAACGTGCTGAGATTGCATTTCATGTGGAACGACGGTTGGAACTCCGCAGTCTTCATCATCAACGCACACGTGTATAATGTGATGAACCGGCATTTCAAATGGGAACGACAGTTGGAGCTCTAAATCCTTGGGAATGAAGACTCCAGGTGATGGGTCGTAGATACCTAGCCTTGTTGACAGTAGAGAGACCGTAGAATGCCATTATTAGTTCATTCATCTTTGTAATAAGTTCTTTTTATATTTCATGTTGTAACTTATTTGTAGTAGTGAGTAATAAATAATTGTTTTAATCGATTATTCAATTAATTAATTAACTCGCGTGATCTTTGGAGTAAGGTGCGATGGAGGTCCCTCTCCCTCGTCCATCTACGAGTGGTGCGGTACAAATTTGTTTATCTTTTCGATGAAAAACATAAAATAAAAAATTCTGGACGCAGCAAGTGCGTTATGGTAGTGAATTTTCATAAAAATGTTTTTAATAACAAATATCTGTGTTTTTTTAAGAAAACAGGCATCAAATTTGGTTACCAGTATAACCTATATAGTAAAAACAATGTGACATGTTTCATCAAAATAACTTTATTGTGTGAAAATGTACAAAAATTTCCAAAAGTAAACTTAAAGTGTTCCCGAAATAACACGTTTCTTGGTCAACCTTATAGGTTAATAGCAAATTGAGCTGTTCAAATATGAAACATTTGATCAAAATTCGCTACCATAACGCACTTGCTGCGTCCAGAATTTCTTTTCTTACCAACATGCATTATATATCAATGGAAAATGCAAAAATGCAATAACATAAGGCGTGTTTGATTAAAAAAAAAAGGAAATTTGTATCACCAACGACTTATGGGCCAGCCTGTGATTGTAGAAATATTATTTTAAGATGTAGCTCAAGACACCCTAAAATTAATATATACAAATTTTTTTAATATCTTATATAATAACGGATATATTTATTGATTTTTTACGAAAATTCGACAAAAATGATACACCATTAAACGATAAACTCTATAGCTAAGACCACTGCCAAGCATCAGAGGAAGGGTCTATTTGAAATGAATTTTCTGCAAACATTTTAGTAAAATGAAGGACAATGACGGTTGAAACTAAGACTTTAGGGTTTGTAAAAAATCCTTCTTGAGACATTTTATTTTTATAGCCCGTATTAGATTCAAGTTATTTGCCTAAATGTTGCCAATTTTGACATTTTAAATCGTCACTTTGACGTTTTGAGGAAAACCCCAATTTATTTTTCTTTAAATGCCTATAACTTTTTTGTCTTTTGACCTACATAGCTAAATTTTGGTAGGTAACTTACCTATAAGGATATAAACCTGCGTTTGGTTGCCCTTACTTTGTTAATTCCGGAGATATAAATTTTTTTCGAAAAAAAACACAAAATTTTCCGGGAAAACCTGGGCAGATTTTCCTGGCTAACGAACTCATCCAATCCATTTACAAAAGGAATTTTTTCACCAAATTTAATCAAAATCGGCCCATTATTTTTTGAGTTATCGGTGCGATACATATATATATATATATATATATATATATATATATATATATATATATATATATATATATATATATAGATATATAGATATATATATATATATATATATATATATATATATATATATATATATATATATATATATATATATATATATATATATATATATATAAATTGAAACTGACACCGGATATGTTTTCTGGGGGGCCTAATTAGCGCTCATTTGAAGAAATTTTTTCAAAATTCATAAGTCGGGATCTCCTCGATCGCTTTTTTTTAAGAACATTCACTAATAAATGATAGTCGACCAACGACTACATTAAAATTAACGAAGGAAACAGAAAGTTTTAAACATCGCTTGAATAGGTTTACCAAACATACCAGTGGTTAACCGGTTATAGAACAATTTCCCGATTTTTTGCTGGCTCTGTCTCCTGTTAGCACCGACGTATGCGCAAAAAAGAGAAAAATTGTTAAAAGACATAGCAGCAGCAAATGCAACTTCGAATCGTGTTTTAAACTCAAACGTTTCGGTTTAGTGCGTAAATCAAAATTATAACTTTCGATTTTTGATCTGAGAAATCTGGCCCCTATAATCTGTTGCTTGTTCTATTTCAAAATCCACCGCATGCCTATGTGGTACACACCCGACCATTTTCAACTTATTCTCTATCCCCCGTTATCGTTATAGTCTAACATCACTAAATGTCTCTTCCTCTCTCTCTCTCTCTCTCTCTATATATATATATATATATATATATATATATATATATATATATATATATATATATATATCTAGCAGCTTATTCACTGTAGCTTTAGCACTTCATCAATTGGGCCAGGTTTTACACAAGTTTCCCTCTTGGACCTCTAAATTGTTTCTGGACTGTTATTCTGTGGTCTAACTCACTTAGTGGATTGCTAGCCGTTTCGACAAACATAACTGTGGTCCCATTTTCAGCAAGTCGGGATCTGATGATGGGATCTCTGGGAACTCCTCAAAAATGTTTTTTTTATGTATGTTCACTGATATCTTCGTCAATTGTGGACCAATTTTATAAATCTTTTTGGTATACTCCTGAGGTGGTCCCATTTTAACAAAGTTAGGATCCAATGATGGTATCTTAGCGACATCGAGGGAAATCCTCAAAAAAAATATGTACGTTGACCGATGTTTTCGCCAATTGTGGACCAATTTAAAAAGATCTTTTTCTTCTGTTTGAAAGAGATCGAATAATGGGATCCCAGGAAAATGGAGGGAAATTGAGGAAAATCCTCAAAAAAAAATGTGTTGTTTACCGATATGTTTGTCCATTGTGAACAAATATAAAAACAATTTGGTTGAAAAGCTATATTCTTGAGGTCGTCCCATTTTCACCAAGTCAGGATGTGGTGATGGGATCTCAGGGAATCGAGGGAAATCCACGTAATTCCTCGAAATTCTCCTCATAGACTCTATGCAACTTTATATTCCACAGTTTTCTATAACCGTACTCACTACATACGCATATTTACACTAAAAATAGAAAAATAAACAAACTAGAAATGAAACCGACCTCCAAATTGTCACTAAAAGTCACATTTGCTCGCATGAAAATCCATTGGCAATCAGGCCATAAAATTATCAACAAAAATTTTGCTTTAATTTCTTTTCAATGTTAATTAACCACAAAATCTTCTATTATAATCAAAATTTAAACGGTGCTAGATATGTTGACATTTTAAGAAATTCCAAATTTTCTGGAAAATATCTCTTTGGCTGGGCAAATTGCTGGTATGAATTAGATGGTGCACTGTGCGGTTGCACTGGATCATGAATTAAACTAAATGTTTCAAGACCAGTGGATTAGGCGACCAGGTCCTTGGTTGCGGCCAGCAACATCCCCAGATTGAACCCCGCTGGACCTTTATTTGTCGGGAAAAATTAAAGCGAAGGTGCATGAAACTTGTATTGACACGCGCAAAGAATTACAGGCTCGTGTAATATTAGCATTGAATAATTAGACCTCTGAGAAATTAGGAGAGCGACAGTCCAAAGTGTCCAAAGACGGTTAATTAAGTGCTTAGAAGGTAATGATGGTTATTTTTAATTTTTTTTACAAGAGAAAATGACAATTATTTGCATTTTCAAAGTACAGTATGTTTTAAATTAGCTTAGGCTACCTCTCCTGGTCTTGAATTCGTGATTATCCGAAACGAATTTAAATACTTACTTGCAATTAACTGAAAAACCTGAAGAGTTAGGTATAGGGAATGCTGTTGCATGTCATTGTAGAGTTTAATTTTGCATCTAACAAGCTTATAACGTACAGGGTGTTTCTTCTGAAAAAAGTGACTTTTTAACACTTTTGTGTTGGCCCCGTTTAAAAACAAGTTTAGACCGCTCTGTAAATGATTTTCAAAATTTAATCAAACAGAAATGAACTCAAATGTTTTGACTGTTTATTGCTAAATATTTGTTGTTCTATTTTTGTTAGCTTCACTGTTACAAATTTTGTTAACACTGAGTATTTTTGTCGGTTTTGTCATAAAATAGTTTTTATCGCCGAAAGTTGACGTTTTGGGTTAGTGGTATCTCCCATAAAGTCGACCTAAAATTTAACAAAGAATCACAAAAAAACATGGTCATTGTATTTAAAATAACCAAGTTGTCATTAGTTTCCGGAAGCTCCGCCATCTTGAATATATTTTAAGTCAATAGATAATACTCAAAAGGCTTTGTGTCAAATTTTGATTTGCTAACTTTTGCGGTTCTCCAAATACTTCTAACCAACGACGACCGTGGGACAACTGTATACATCCATAAAGCAGTAATTTTTGTGAGATTTCATCCCATTCATCCGATCTAAACTTTAAATCGGATCAGATAAGGGGTAGATATGCCGTTGATATTGCTAAACACAGATCGGCTGGTTACGAGTACATGCCATTCGGTGCTGCCACAAAATTTTATAACCACCTGCCGCGTACTTTGAGACAAAAACGCGCCGTATCGGTTTAGAAATCAGGTAAAAATATCGTATATGTAGTTTTGAAAATGGTATATAATTTGTGTGTGTTTTTTTTCTTTTGTTTGTTCAGGCCTCGAGGTGAATTCATTCAGCCACGTTAATCTTACGTATTTTAACGCTTTGTTGCAGTCTTTTTGTATGTAGCGTTTGACGAACACATTTGTTGTATACTGACAGCTAAAGTGTAATAGGCATAATATATCTATCTATCTAATAATATCGTCTGAATTGCTGGAATTTTATTACAGAGATGAAGGGAAACACATAAATGTCAAATGGATACGTGGCTTTATTTGCCTAAAATCAACTATTTCGACAAAAAGTCAACAAACCTAGCTCATTTGTTAGACGAAAGCATTGTTATGCACCTTGAATTATAGATGTTGTTCAAAGCAATGTCCTCCCTCTCTTCTTGATCTGCTCCATATCTCCAACTTTAATCGAAACACACACACAGGCAAGTAGGTACGTATACCAAGAACACTCGTGAATATTACATTAGTCAAACAAGTCTAATCTGTTGGTTCGTTTAACTCTCTTCTTTCTACTCAATTATTTGACGATCACTTTCCACTTTCCGCCACCTCTTATAATATCTTATGCCGCCAAACTTTCCCCCACTTTATAAACTTGTGTGCCGCGAGATGATCGAGAAGTTTTCGCAAGTGTCTTTGCGAGCTTAAATTAAATACGCTGTATTTTTAGGCCCATCTTTTTTTAAATATAATTTAGCTTTTTATGGAGATTTTAAAGTGCGGCCGTATTGTTCCCGATAATGGAATTTTCTCTTATAATCAAGTGTCAAAACTTTTCCCTTTTCTGACCGTTCGTATAAATATTGAACATGATCATCTCTATTGTTCAGCTGATAATTTTGTTTAGTCAACCTAAAAATTGGAGATCATATATTTTCACTTGTAAAATCGAAATCTAACAGTAACTATGTCTATCGCCACAGCTAGCTATAAGCGTTCCATAATTACTTCAAAAAAAGTTGAAGCTTTTTCGATAAAAAAATTCATTGTAGAAATCTCTCAGTTCTGCCTACTGTGCGCACATAAATTTTACTATTTGAAAAAAGTTTATTAGCATTGGTATATTTATAATTAATTATACACCGTGTCTTACAAATAAGCTTACTTGTTGTGCTTATAAAATAACACAATTTTGATACATGATTAACTCCAAACTAACAGCCAACTGCCAAATGGGTGTGTTAACTGCCACTTCCATAATATTGTTCATAACTGGGTTATAATTCAATATCTTTCAAATTATTCATGTTTGCAATAACTGCTTATATAAATCTTCCAGTTTTAGTGAATTTATATATATATATATATATATATATATATATATATATATATATATATATATATATATATATATATATATATATGTATGTATGTATGTATCCAACCGATCACTCAAAACATACTTCACTGATTTGGACCAAATTGGGAATTACCTTTATTTTGTTAATGGCTTGGATTAGTTGTGTTCATCAGATCTTGACGCCAAATTTTTCTTAACAAAAAATTCAAAATTATTTTTTTAAACGTAATATCTCCCAAATTGTGATTGAAACGAAAATTTACAACGTAAAATAACAGATACAGGCCTGGGTGTGTGCAAATTTTTAAGTCTTTTGAACGAAGGACAATAAATTTATTCTAAATTAATATTAAAATAATTCTCAACATCACTGCAGATTCTGTAATGCAATATCTACAATGTTAGACAAATACAGATGACGTTACCTGAACTGCTATGCTATTTAAATAAATCGTAGATATAAACAAATGGAAGTTACATTATTGCAACATGTCAGCATGTAGAACATTGAAGAGAAGTACGACAGGGACGCCATCTCGGTGCGGAACCAGGTAGCATGTTGCTCTAGTTAACACAAAATGTTATAGGTGGAGACGTGTACAACGTTTGATATTTTATAACTGACTTTTAATTAACCTAACATATTTAAACCATGGATATAAATATTGAAAACAAATATTGGACGATGGTTACAAATGAAAATTGTGAGGTAATGACTTAAAACAATACAATTTTGCGTAAAATAGAAAATCTTTATATCAGTAAATCATATTCTAAGAACAGCGATAACACTTGGTTTTTAATGTTTCTTAATTGAGCCGCGTCAGGACCCCTTAGACATAATTATTGTTGTACAACCGGGGGAAATAACTAATGTAGTAATAGCAAACTTATCGGCATTTTTTAGTTTGTCTCCGTGCGAAAGACAATATTTGGTAGGTTCGTTTTGTTAAATTTAGTACCACGGGCGTCAATGTTCTTTGCAAGTATCAAGACCTGGTAGTCCAGTGTAGTCTTGGACAAAAGCTAGGTTCATACAGTCGCGAATTGCGAAATCGCCGGGAATCGTATTCCTATTGGTTTATTTAAAATAATATCGTAAAACTGTTGTTTGTTTTTATAAATGTGTTTGACTATTTTTTGTGTGCATACAGTTTGAAGTAATTTTTAATCAAACTTATGGCTCTTAACACACGATCTAAATGTCTTCTCTACTTTTAAGTTTGTGTAGCCCCGATGTTAATTAAGGGCCACCCTTTATTATACTTACTTATCTTGTGCTTATATATGTAATATAAACATAAAAAAATGAAACACTAAGTGAATTTATTTACTTTAGTGCTGTGTTCGATATTATCTGAAAAGCGCGTTATAGGCGACGTTGTGGGATGTATATTTGGTAAATTGACATTTGGGATTTTAGTTTTTTTTATTGAGAAACACGCTTAGAACCCTCCTTGGATGCACAAGCCACAAGGCAAATTTGGTGCAAGCAACCCTTAAATAACTTAGGTGACCAAGAATGAATACGGTTGCTGGGCGGGGAGGAAATATGATCGAAAAATTCTAAAAAAAAATTATTTAGTCGGGGTTTTAAAAGAAGCGTTTTTCACATTTTGCAGCAATGCCTCCCTTAAACCCTGTCTACCCTGCACTGCATCCATATTCCCACAAGTCCAATAACTTTCTTGGGCGTTGCTCCCAATAAATTTTTCTTGTGCTTTGTGCTTTGCAGGTAGTTGTATGCATGGACAAGGAAAAGATGAACCCCCTGTGTTTTTGGGTGAGAGGGCAGAAACCCTCTTCGACGTGGGGGTTCTGCTTCCCATTCTGCATGCATACAATCACCCTCAATGCATGAACCATGGGAATTGTTTTATGTTCAGCTTTCTAGGGTATTTTTTGTTGAGTCTATTTCCTGTTTACTAATTTCTTTGTTTGAGTTTTGTATCCAAATTACTGTATAAATATTAATACTAGAGCTCATGTTTTGCTTGTCTTTCTTTACCTTATTTTTTACTGTTCCTAAGTAAATAAGGGAATGTTTTATAATTTTTAATGTAAGGCTAAATCACTATAATATATTGCTCTTATAAAAATTCACTACCTTAACGCACTTGCTGCGTACCGAACATTTTTTTTAATTTCCGTTTCACTACTAATATAATTTAACTGAAATCTTGTATTTTCTGGCACCTTAAAGATTTGTAAACTATGTAAATGCGCTACCATATCGCACTCGCTGCGTCTGAACGTTTACTAGTTTTATACAGGGTTTCTTTATCAATTTATTGACTGTGTGCTTTGTTTTTGTTTTTGCTACATTAAGGTCGGTCTCTTTCCACGACTATAGCTAATACCCGACGCCAGTGAGTAGTTCCACCTCACCATCCTGAAAATTTTACCGATCCCATGCCTTTCTGTAAGGAACGTAGGGACCTTTATCATGCACAACATCGCATAGACACGGGACAAACGGCTTTACGTCCCCTCCGAAGGGCTGACCGTGCAGACAGTCAATTTGCTCAAATACAATGCCACAACCTTGGCTGATGTTAACATTAGGTTATAGCAAATTGAGTTATTGAAATTTGAAGCATTTAATGAAAGTTCCCTACCAAAACGCACTTACTGCGTCTTGATTTTTTTGTTACAAACATGCATCATATTTTGATAAAAAAAATGCAAAAAATGCAATAATATAAGGATGTTCGAAAAAAAAATTTGTAGGTATCACCAACGACTTTTCGGCCAGCCTGTGATTGCCAAAATAATTTTACAAGATGCAGCTGAAGACACCCTATAATTAACGTATACAATTTTTTCTCGTATCTTAACAATTAGATTGAGCTTTACCGTAGAAATTCGTCAACGTGTATATATGTAAACAGATAAAAACTGATACTAAACTCGGATATGGATTCTAGGTGGCCTAGTTTACACTCATTTGAAGTAATCTTTTTAAAATTCAAATGTCGCGGTCTCCTCATTGACGAACTTTTTCTACAAGCAATAACTAAAAATTATAGACCGTTAAAACCATAAACTAAAACTACTGCCAAAGCATCAGAGAAATGGTCTATTTGAAATGAATTTTCTGCAAATATTTTAGTAAAATGAAGGACAATGGCGGTCGAAGTTGAAACTTAAGGGTTTGCAGAATACTCTGCCTGCGACATTTTCTTTACATAATCCGTATTTGTTTCAGGTTCTTTGTCTAAATGTTTCCACTTTTGACGTTTCAAATCGCGACTTACGATTTGACGAAAACCACATTTTGTTTCTTCAAAGGCCTATAACTTGTTGTCTTTTAATTTATAGACCTCAATTTTGGTACATGGTTCACTCTTTATATTGCAAATACGCATACCAAATTTGGTTGCTCTCACTTTGTTATTTCCGGAGATATAATTTTTTTGCGAAAGAAAACACAAAAATTTTCGGGAAAACCTAGGCTGATTTTTCTGGTAAACGAACTTTTCCACGCCACTTGCAAAAGGAAGGTAATCAGCAAATTTAATCAAAATAGGTCCATTATTTTTTGGGTTATAGGTGTGATACATATTAAAATTGAAACTGAACCTGGATATGGGTTCTAGGGCGCCTAGTTCATTTAAAGAAATTTTTTCAAAATTAAAAAGTCGTGATCTCCTCATTAGTGATTTTTTTTAAAGAAAATTCAGTAAAATTCATAACACTTTGTTCTGAAAGGTTCGTGGTAGATTTATGGGTGAATGTGATGCTGTTCCCCATACTGCACAGCCGTGCGTGAGGACTGGTCTAAGAACACTCTTGTAGATAAGATTTAATCTTGAATAATTTTCTATTTATAATTTGATACCGCATTTTTATACGCCAGTATGGTCTAGATTGTTCTTACTATGATACCTCCAGGTCAAGGTACGATAGTAATGTAGGCCTAATTCTTTAACGGATTCGTGTTTGTGATTTCAAAAGATTGCTTCATTATATATTTCTAATGGCGGCGGATTTGGTCCCCTTAAAAGCGTAAAGATTTTAGCTTGACTCTGAAAAATTTATGGTATTTCTTCAGTCCTTGCACCATGGTGTAACTTTAATTAGAAACTTTTGCATCAATTTCCTGGATTCGACAATGTTTTTATGTTGTGTTGATATCGCTGTATCGCCCGTATACATCGCCAATGCGGAACCTTCTTCATATTATATATCGCTCGCAAATAAATGATATAGAGTAGGCCCCAATATGGACCCCTGAGGTACTCTTGCGTGAATTGCTTTTGTTGTGGTCAATTCAGCGTTTATTCTAAAAGCCAATGTTTTATTTTGTGTAAAACAAGGAGATAGGAAAGTAAGTGTTGAATTTTGTAGAATTTGGAGAGAAGCCCCCTGATCCATATTTTACCGAAAGCTTGTGTTGCGTCAAAAAATGCTACGGTGGTAATTTTTTTGTTTTGGAAACCTTTGAGAATTATTTCGTTTATACAAAAGTGTTGATGAAGAGTTGAATGATTTCTTCTAAACCCAAATTTAAAATCCTTACGAAGCCTTTAGGCGCTTAAATCGTGGACATATTGAACATTTAGATTATATAAATTAATAAATAAATACAATTTTAATTTTCGGTTCTGCTTATTTTGACGAATACAGTACTTTTAAATTGTATTGGTAATCGTAAATCCTAACATCGTTAAGGATTTTAGAGGTTCCCATCCCTTTTCAGCACGCCAAGACTCGAAGACGGCTTCCCATTCAGCAGCTAAATGATTCCCTAAACTGCAGCATGCGCAAAGTGTCAAACTTGGCATGAAGAAAATTGATTGTCCGAAAAGGAACTGGCTACTCGGAGTATTTAAATTGCCCTTTAATTCTGTTTTTCCTTCCTGTCTCATATTTCACTGCTATCTGATGCGTACGCAGTGAAGTTTATTTGACATTCTAGTTATTTAAGATTGTTGATAAGGGGCGTAGCCCGCCTAAGGGTAGCATGTTTTGACAATGCGTCACACTAAACGCAATCACGAACGGTTTTTTTTTTCTCTTTCACAATGGAAGGGCTATGTATGAGTAAAGAACTCCCCCATCACAGAAATAATATCTAAAACCATTACTGGAAGGCAGTATGCACATATGATTCTTTTCCCTTAAATTATTCAGAAAGATCAGATCGGTAAATTACAGCTGAGCCGGTTGAATTTCCATTGACTTGTCCGATAATAAAATAAAATGTTCAAGAAAGTGAAGTGGTTAATGTTTGATAAGGGTTGCGGGTAGGTGAAAAGTTATGTACGAGTTATTCCAAGTCCCCTTTCTGTATCAGATAGCAGTATATTTGATATTCATACCCTGCATTGATTTTGTGAGCCGTTCTTATCAAGATTTATGTCAATCTCTTGCAAGAACGGAAAATAGAGGATACAAGGAGCGCTCAGATATAATGAAATCCGGTAGTTTAGGAAATTTACGAATCTCATTAAAGAGTATATTAGAATTAAATTACTTTCTTGATCATCCGAGTTTCATTTTCTTGTGTTCATTTGTTATTCTTTTTATTACAAAATATGGACAAGGTTAAGAGATAGCAGAATTTAGATGTTGTTATTTAATCATTCAATTAGTCTCACAAAGATGAAATTTATGTGAAGTTATGCAGAAATACAATGTTAACAAAGTATGAACGAATCACGGGCGTTATGGTAGCGAATTCTAGCTAAAACGTTTTGACGTTATTTCTTTTAAACTAAAAGACATCAAATTTGGCAGGTAGTTTAAATATTTTTTAGTAGCAACCTGCGTATCAAATTTTATCAAAATTACTATATTATAAACAGCCTGGGCGCAAGAAGTGCGTAATAGTAGTAAGATTTTTCATAATTTTGTAAAACATAACGTAACTTACTTTCCGCTAAGCATTTTTTTGGACCTGGTTGGCCTTGGTTATCATAAATTTTGTGTGTGGATGATGACATCCCCTTCTTTGCAGAAATACACATTAAATTTAAGAAGCTGATTCTTATACATAATTCAAACCAAAGCATGATAACTTTTGCACTCAATATAATTTGTCACTCAAATGATGTGTCAAGTTTTAAATAAAGAGAAACAAAGATTTAATATAAAGTTTGAAGTTAAATTGCATAAAAATAAATGGACGGCTTTCAACGGTATAGCATTTTCCGTTCAAAAACTTCAAAACTGGCCGGTTTTGGTAAGCATTTTCCAGTGTAATGAAAATACTAGAAGTCACTATGTGGCGTAGGAGCTTCGGAAACCATGTTGTATATATATATATATATATATATATATATATATATATATATATATATATATATATATATATATATATATATATATATATATATATATATATATATATATATAATATAGTCTCGTTAAAATCTGTCGACCTCAGAAATTTATGGGCATTGAGAAAACGCAAGTTCTTTGCTAAAACATGCTCTATATTCCGCACCTTCTTTAGTACTTCATCAGGAGCCTAGAAAGAGTTACAGCTATGATCTAAAATCCAAAGTTAACTTAGAAGTACCTACCTAGAATAAGAAACTAAAGAAGGCAGCTTCTTTGGTTTTCTATTCTATGCCCTTCTGACAGAGAAATTTCAATCTGTCATCTCTCAGTTGGCACTCCTGGCCCATATTTCACGCACAGAAGAGTCAGCTGTCACTCAACAGGTTGTCATATGTGACCGTATGTTCAAGTTTTAAATTTTAACTGTGTTTTATTAATATGACCATGTAACCAATGTTTATACTGTTGTACTGTGTGTTCTGCGTGTTTTGTGTGTGTGAAGTATCAAAACCAGTGAGATGTCTCACTCTCTTTGTGTGTTTCCCTACTGGCTGCTTCTCATACTTAGTTCCGCTTTCGGTAGGTTTGTAGGATTGTATATCACAGCTGCAACTCTTTCTAGGGTCCTTGTGAAATGCCAAAGAAGTTGAGAAATATAGCGCATGTTTGCAAAGAACTTGCGTGTTTTCAATGCCCCTAGATTTCTGATATATATATATATATATATATATATATATATATATATATATATATATATATATATATATATATATATATATATATATATATATATATATATATATATATATATATATATATTACACATATAAGCTCTAAAACTGACCTGGGATATGGGTTGCAAAAGTTCTAACTCGCGCTCATTTGAAAAAAAAATTCAAAAATTTGGAAGTCGTTACCTCTTTACCCGTTAAGCGAATTTGTTTTTTAAAAATTGCTAAAAGATAAGATGCAAAAATTTTCAAAAAAAAAAGTTAAAAATTTTCTAGGAAAAATTGATGCGATTAACTTGGCCAACGAACTTATCGAAGCAATTTACACAACTTAATAACTACCAAGATCTAATTATTCACAAAGTATTTCTACGAAAATTCGCAAAATAACACACGAAAATGTTATAAATAAATGTCTCACGAAAATTCGCCATAAATTCACCATACTTTTTTCTAATACAAATTGGAAAAATAATACACAAAAATTTTATACTTTTTACCAGAAATCTCTAACAAAAAATGTTCACCCGAAAATTTGCTAATAAATTTTTTTTCACGAAAATTAGCAAATTTTGTTTTCATAATGCATTAAAAAAATTGTTTTTACGAAAACACATTTTCTACAAGAACTTACTTCTGTAAAAATTCGCTGAAAATATACTTAAATTTCAAATTAAATAATCTGTCGTTAAAATTGGAATTGCGTGGGTGTGCCGTGCGTGCGTGTGTTTGTGTGTGTGCGCGTGCGTGCGTGTGTGCGTTTGTGTGAGTATACATATAAAACTTAATGATAATTAATTTTCCGCAAGTCTCACCATCGTTACCTCTTTATTAGTGAACGTTCTTAGTTAAAATTGGCAAATACCAATTTGACATACAATTTTTGTAACAATTTAGAAGAATTTGGAAGATCTTCGATACCTAAATCCGCGAAGTAATTATTTATAACGCTTTTTTAAGGTAGTTCAACTTTTCTGAAATTCTCCATTGATACCTATTTGACGGCGTTATATAATTTATGTAGAAACAAACACCCAGAAGTGCGTCATGTAGTTATTAAATTTCATTCCAATATCATATTCCGCAGTCTGAGGTTTCAGATCTGAAAGACCTGCAGAATCTTGAGATATTATGTAATTAATTTTCTCACGGAAGGGTTTCTCTTTTTTATGGCCAACAAAGATGCTCGTCGTTATCTTCTTCAAACACAGAATAATCTGATAAAACAAATGAAAAGATTTTCTGCAATGCGAAACACTAACTCCCGTGTTGAAGCTTTAACTCTTTAATTGAATTCCCTTTTTCTTTTATTTAACTCACCAAGGTTTAGATGGTGTTTAATTTCCTTTTTTATAATATGTGGCCTTTTGTTTTTAATTAAAATTTAATGGAAACCCTAACGTATTGCCTTGTATTTTAGATAGCTACACAGTTGTTGGGAAAACAAATGGAAAGATCAAACGTTTTATATTGTTAGTGATTTTGGACTTTTTATGTGGCTTCTAAAATTGTTTTCCCCACACAGTGTGTCACGAAACATGGCTACTGCGTGTACCTTCATTTAAAACCCAATAAATTAAAAAGTTCTAATGTTATCCTATAAAGTAAACTGCTTTTAAAATACTGAGTGTTAAATTATTCTTTGAGTGAGTACAATATCAGGAAAATATTTTTTTTTCATAGAAGCGCTATTTAAATTTTGGAAGTGTTTATAAGCACGAATTGGGAATCCTATAACCCACCTTCACAGTTAGTTAAAATTTTCATGTTGTATATATATATATATATATATATATATATATATATATATATATATATATATATATATATATATATATATATATATATATATATATATATATATATATATATATGTATATATATAGGGTAGTTCAAATTCGAGCCTCACCATTGGGATCCTGTAAATTTTAAGAGATACGAGGATGGTTAAATTGGGAAAAAGTTGCGCGTTTCTATGGTGATCAATTATCTGAAAAAAAATTTGAGATGTTTTGGCGAATTTCATTTTAAAAAATTCGCTAATAGAGAGGTAGCGACGGTGGGACTTTGCAAAAAATGAGCGCGAATTTGGGCCCCTAGAACCCAAAACCAAGGTCCATTTATATATATATATATATATATATATATATATATATATATATATATATATATATATATATATATATATAAACATGTAATGCGATGCAACCAGAAAGAAACTGCAAGCAGATCCATGTAAACGTAAGGCCAGTTCAGTTTCATTAAGTTTGTCTGAAATAAACCAAATAATCTTGTTCTGGGATACAAATACCCCTCAAGAGGCAGTTGCCTGTCTTTTGAAGTTTTGTTCAAATAAAATCTGTTTAAACGAGCGCAAACTAGTACCCGTATAACCCATATACGGGATCAATTTCAATTTGTATATATATATATATATATATATATATATATATATATATATATATATATATATATATATATATATATATATATATATATATATTGCACCGAGAGAGAGAGAGAGAGAGAAAGTAAAACATCTCACAGGTCTGGGGTATTTGACACATCACCAACACACATAACACAATAGAAGACTTAAAAAATATGTAGTTACATGGTCAAATCAATAAAAACACTGTTAGAATTTAAAATTGAAAGAAATTTTACCTTTTGATTGTGACATATGAGCCAAGAGTGTCAACAGATGGGTGACAGAGATTTCAGAGTCAAAGGCTGTGTGGCCACAGAATATGTAACACAAGAAATGCAGCACACTTATATATATATATATATATATATATATATATATATATATATATATATATATAAATTTGTGTGTGTGTATGTAAGTGTGTTACGCAGATAACTAAAAATAAGTTCGAGACGCAGCAAGTGCGTTATGGTAGTGAATTTTCATTAAATGCTTCAAACTTGAATAACTCAATTATCTATAAAATTAGAAAGTTGAATTTTGGTATGTAGGGTAGTGGTATCCAGGGAAACAGGTCCACGAAATGTAATTAAAATAGCCTTGACATTAACATTTTTTTTCGAACGAAAACTCAAAAATGTCCCGAAAAACCTTGTCCGAATTTCCTGACTAATAAACTTATCTAAGCCATTAACAAAAGAAAGATACTTGCGGAGTTTCATTAAAATCGGTTAATCATATTTTGAGTTACCGGTTGGATACATATGAATATATATATATATATATATATATATATATATATATATATATATATATATATATATATATATATATTTGTATGTGTGTATGTAACTGTGTTACACCGATAACTAGAAAAATAATATGCCCATTTTAACGAAATTTGGCAGGTCTGGTTTGTCAGGAAAATTTGACTAATTTTTTGGGATTTTTGTTTTGTTTTTATCCGGAACATTTTTGTATCTCTGAAAATAACAAAGCTATGGAAACCAGCATGTTTACATTATAAAAGTAATCGTTATACCAAAACCTAGATATTTAAGTTAAAAGGAAAAAGTGATAAGCAACTAATAAAAATCAAACACACTTTTGGTGCCACTAGAGGTCACAACACCAAAAAAATGAAGTGCTTAATAAATCCATTAAAGATTACATGCAAATAGATTTTTTTTGGCGTATATATATATATATATATATATATATATATATATATATATATATATATATATATATATATATATATATATATATTTCGTTAAAACATTGCGTGGATGATTTCTACGAAAATTCGCTACCATAACGCACTGCCTCGATACTTTTGTTTAAAGTTTTGGTGTATAACTTCGATTAGTTGATTAATATATAAAACAATTAGTCACCTGCATTGACCCTAGTAGCTTTTTTGACTTAAATAAATAAATTCATAATTTACCATGGTATATATATATATATATATATATATATATATATATATATATATATATATATATATATATATATATATATATATATATATATATATATATATATGTATGTATGTATGTATGTATGTATCACACCGATAACTCAAAAAATAATGGGCCGATTTTGATCAAATTTGGTGAGTACCTTCCTTTTGCAAATGGCTTGGATAAGTTCCTTAACCGGGAAAATCTGCTCAGTTAAAATAGATTAAACAATGTTTTCTTATAATTACACAGACGGATTCCCCCTATCAGTGTCAGTTCGGAGCCAGCCTTAAATGTATGGAATTTAGACCACGAAATTATAATGCATGCTTGTAAGAAAATAAATTCGGGACTCAGCAAGTTCGTTATGGTAGCGAGTTTTTATTGAATGCCTCAAATTTGAATAGCTTAATTTGCTATTAACCTATAAGGTTCGTGGCCAGGAAACTAGTTTTTTCGGGAACATTTTAAGTTTATTTTCGAAAAATATTTTTACATTTTCAAACAATAAAGTTATTTTGATGAAATATGGTACATTATTTTACTATATATGTTATACTGGTAACCAAATTTGATGTCTGTTTTCTTAAAAAAAAACACATATTTGCTATTTAAAACATTTTAATCAAAATTCACTATCATAACGCACTTGCTGCATCCAGGCTTTTAAACCATGAGTTCGTGTACATGTACACCAATCCTGTATGCAGGTTAAATTGTCTAGCTAACTTAGATGAGATATGTGGATAAAGCCTGACATACTGAAATCAAAGGAACGAAACCTCTTCGTGTTAAATTACGTCAGGAATACGAAATGAGACAGACAAACTCTTTCGCATGCAAAACCTACTTCAATTTCATTTCATCAAAACACTGGCACGATACTTCCGATATAAGTTGGGCATTGAGAGATAAGGGGTATATTTTTGTAGCGAAACAAAAGAGTTGGGTGTTATTTAGGAAACGAGAAATGTTTGTTTTCATTTCCGATGGCATTGTAATTAGTGCGTGGGGAGGGGGAGAGAATGTTACAAAAAGTGCTGGAATAGCAGAAGTAATATTCGGAGGTAGTGTATTTCTGTTGGGACCGTAAGCATTTACATTAATGAGCTTTTCAGAGAAACACATTATGAGTGGACAACGGTCATTACCCATAATTCATTAAAACATTCATAATTCCGGGTTGGGGACGTAATGCGTGAGCCGGTTCGTACGGACTGCACATTTACGTATTAAATTAAACTGTTATAAATGGGATTTGCTACCGTTTCCACAGAAGAGCACCTATGAATTATCTGTGGGAAGATTTACCCCTGTTTAATATTGATGATCCTTGAAAAGTTATTTCGTCAAACTGTTTTTTGCCATTACAGCAAATATTCTGCATGCATGGTTGAGATAAAGTATGGAACCAAGGAAGTAACTTTAAAACGAAAATGATGATATTGATGAAACTTTGAAAGCAAGTGTAATGCCGCATAACGCATCTGAAGAGATGCTTTTCGGTGTAAAAGTACTGCCGATTTAACCTGAACTATTACTCATTTAAATGCTACACACTGTACATTACAATACACCTTGTATTTCAAAATCGTCCATACTGGGTTTAGTATTAGCATTTGAAAAGCGGAAAACATAAAGCGCTTCACATTTACTCATTTATTTATTATTATTTAATTATTTTTTTTCGCACGGACACGAGACCGAAAGCTGTACGCCCCCTCCGAAGGGCGGAACGTGCAGACATTCAACTTGCTCAAGTACAATGCCAGAACCTCGGTTGATGTTAATTTATTACAGTATGTACAGAAGAAGTGAAAGGGAAACCCTGGGAAACGAATCCAGTACCTTTTCGTTCAGAGGCATACGTTCTTACCACTGAGCCACTGAGGCTCCTAATTTATTTGTTTTAAATTAATAATAAATTGAGAATCGTAAAAATTAAACAAAATCGTTTGAGATGTTCAAAATTATCGCCGTTTACCTACTGGCAATATACACAGCTGCTAACAAATTCCTTACCTTTTCCAAGGCTTCCCTCCGGATTAATTGACATTCAGAAACTATTCTGTTAAATCCTGCAAAAAAATTGGTCGTCTAACGTATACATGTGATTTGAGGTAACCCCAAAGAAAATAATTGAGGGAGTAAGGTCGGGAGAGCCGTCCATCAAAGTCCGATGGTGGAACAGGAATCTCGCCGCACTACGCGGGCGGACTCGGAGGGCCTTAAACCGAGCCGTCCGAGAATCGGGTGAGGCCACCTGGGACGAGTTTAGAACTGCCAGAAGGGAGTTTAAGAAGGAATCACGACCGAGTAAACGAGCTGGTTGGCGCGCGTACAGCGGGGAAGTTAACTCCCTGCCGGACGCAGCCAAGCTGGTAAGGGTACTCAAACAGGAGTCAGATAGTACTATAGAATCATTAAGGAAACCGGACGGGAGCTGGACCAACACCGGCGAGGAAACCTTGCGCCATATTGCCGAAGTTCACCGTGCGGGCGGTGGGGCAGTCACGGGGGCTGCCGACCTGGGCCGGTGGTCGGCCCCGAATGCGGACTGTTAGCTGGTGGAAGGGGTGGTCACGGATGGCTCTATAACCTGGGGGGTGAACGAGTTTGCTCCATTCAAGTCCGCAGGCTGTGATGGGATCTTTTCGGCCCTGCTCCAGAGGGCCAACATAAAGGAGGTTTTCCGGGCCAGCCTGGCGTGGGGCTATGTCCCAAAGGCCTGACGCCGGGTTAGGGGGGTCTTCATTCATAAACCGGGAAGGAAGGACTACACGCTGGCCAAGGCGTGCAGGCTAATCAGCCTTACACCCTTCCTGCTTAAGGCATTGGAAAAGATAGTAGATAGGTTTGTGTTGGGAGGGATCCTCAGGGATCACCCCTTCCATAAAAATCAGCACGCGTGCCAGCGGGCGAAATCGACGGAGACGACGCGCTCCACGCTGTGACGCGAAAGGTGGAAATGGCCCTACACTACGGGGAGAGCACATTAGCTGTGTTCTTCGATGTGGAGGTGGCCTTTGATAGGGCAAGGACAAATACGGTCTGTGCCGCCCTACAGGATAGGGGAGTGCCTAGATCCCTAATAAGCTGGGTGGCGAGCATGCTGGAGGACAGGAGAGTATCGCTGACCTTGAGGGGCCGGGGGCTGGACGTTGGGGTGACGGGCGGCTGTCCTCAGGGCAGCTGCCTTTCGCCTCATCTGTGTCGGGTCATGGACGGCCTCTTGGACCGGCTCTCCAAGAATGGCTTCTACGCCCAGGCGTACGCTGATGATGGGCTGGCCTTAATCACCGGCGAATTCATCGGCGTCGTCTGTGAGTGCATGCAAGCTGCCTGTAGCATAATTTAAAGGTGGTGTGGTGAGCTGGAACTCTCCGTAGGATGTTGAAGAACATCCTAGAAGATCCAGAATTCATAAGGGCCACTTGCTCCAGTTATCTTACGCGCTGGATACGTTCTTCACCTACAAAAACGAAAACCAGCAGTGAAGCTATAGAAGTAGTCTCCAAGTATGTATGTAGTATGGACCAGTTTCACCAAGTAAGGGCAACAACAATCAATGAATAAAAGTAAAGGTATTATTCCACAACATTGTATATAATTTTGAAGCTCTTTGCAAAAAGCAAATTTGCCTTGCGCCTGCCTGCTTGAGTAGTTTTCCACCTTAGCTCCCAAATTGCGCTAATACCGATTACAGTAAAGTCAAAAGTAACTAGACATTTTCTTTTGCAAATTCTGGCACCAGTACACATAGTAGTGTTTTAAAATATATGAAGTATCATATTTAGAATAGTAAACGGTTTAATATACTCTCCAGAACCTCTAAGTCAGATACGTTTTAATGTACCAAACCGACTTCTCAGGGTGACTGAACCTTTTTCCTTGCCCTTTAGCAGAACTTGCGGTGCTCTAAATTCGCCGCTGTCAAGAATGTTGAAAGCGGGTAATTACTCCTCGGCCATCGACATGTTCAGTGGCTCATTGCTCGGATATAAAAAAGCTCTGAAAGTCCGGCTATTGTTGTCTTGATTCTTGTTTCTTTATTTCCCTCCATGTTACATGTATATGCACAAGTATGTGCATATACAAGTATCTGATTGTATTTACAACTTAAATGAAAGATTGTTTTGATTTGTTTTTAGAATAATGCATGATATTTTTGTAATCACTGCTGTATTTGTATTGTATTTATATACTCTGAATGTGATCCTGTTTGGGGGACACCCCGTTGGTATTCAAACAAACAAATAAATAAATATGGATAAGGATATTAAAATATGAATTTTCTTTGAAGAATACAGGAAGTTTTACAAATGTTTTTGTTTTAAGATAGACAAGACAGTGGACAACAATCTCAATCTCTTTATTCTTTTCATAATAAAACTGTGAACTAAATCACTGTAAAAGAAGATTTTCTATTATTACTTGGTGTTATTCTTCTTAGGATAAAGAAATGGAGTATGAAATAAATCGTGAACCTTGAAAGAGGGTTAAATTTGGAAATAAAAATTTCTAAGAAACGTTAGCAGAATGGGCTGATGAAATTGATTCTGACGTCAGCGATTTAGCATCAGATGGCGAATATACCATCGAACGAAGTAGATGACAAAGACGTCGGCTCCGATGCTGCTGTAAATTCCTATTTTTGTGGCAAAAATCGCTGCAACTGATAAAAAAATCATGCAGTACCTAAATGTACTCGAACATTACAACATAACAGCGTTGTTAAGTGCCCAGGTTTTGGAAGACTCACCGCCTACCCGAAAAATGCTCATGTTACTCGTGACTATGTTTTTATGCAGCATATACTGCAAATAGGAACTCGAAGGCTAAGAAGTCAAAAGAACAGCGTGTAGAAGGTGTCCAGCAAAAAAAAAAAAGAAAAAGAAGTGATATTTTTATAATTCGCAAGAAGTGTGCATCTTGAATTTTATGACAAACTTGATCCTTGTAAGGTTTTTCCTAAATGTTTCTTAATGCAAATGCCACTATTCGTTTCCAGAGTTATATTTTGTGTTTATTTGTTAAAAAGAACCAACGCTTTTATTTAAATGACATTTATGAACGCTAATTTCAAAATTAAAAAAAAAAACTCTTCGTCAATATATTATATTTAGCAAAAAACCTGTGTATTTTGTCAAAATCAACCGTTTAACGTTTTCAGACAAATCTGGACAACCTAAATAAACCTACGAGGCACATGAAATATTTAAAAAAAATTCATATATATATATATATATATATATATATATATATATATATATATATATATATATATATATATATAAATAAATAAATTTTTGGTTCTAAAATAACCGGTAAAAATGCCGGGGGTCTGTTGTAATATTCCAATAATAGGATGTCTGTAGTTAAGAGTTAAAATTCTTATCATGTGCTGCTCTCGTTTCATTGATTTAGTAATTTTTCAAAATTAATATTTTCCTTAAACTTAATGCTGCTTAGCAAGATTGATTCTTTGTTTTATCAGTATGCAAACATTAATCACTCATCATAGACGTGTCAGATATAATATAAGGGCAAAAACTAGTTTTCCGTTTTATGTGTACCTCGGTTAGGCTAAATTTACATAAACTAAGTGCCAGCAGCTTATGTAGTAAACTATTTACCAGTCTAATAATAAGTATATAGCGTCACGTTTGGTGCTTGAAATGTGTCACAATATATAAGCTTCCCCAGTTGCCTTGATCTTTCAATTATCAGCTTGTTCCCTGTTCCTGTTCCAGAATAATTACATAAAATGGTGCGCGAGCTGAGTATGAATCAGTAGAATTGAAATCTGGGCAAATTCAATTAGCAAACCCGAGTGTTAGAACCACACACATCGCCTAACGCCATCGTCTTTGGGGTAGGCATCATATTATAGTGATAGTGCCTCCGTTGCCGCTCTAATGGAGAGAAACGAAACAGTGGCGACTCGTTGCTCGTTTTTAGGCCAATTGTAGCTCAAATCAAATTGCAATGTAGAACTTTTTGGTTTTACTGCAGTATAATAATAAACTGAGGTATTTATTTCCAAAATGTATAGATCAGATAGCTGAACATTATAGTACGTTACATTATATACCGTGTTGGTTAGATCACTTTCGCTGCTTAAAAATATCGGTAACGTCCAAGTGACCTAAGCTTTCCAGTTTTACACCCCACCCCCCCACCCCCCACCCCCCTTACATGCAATGCTTTAGAAATCATTACTCTACACCCATATTTCATAAACGTTTAAACTACTTATTCTAACTCACATCTCCGATGCTTCTCGTAAATAAGAAACAGCTTTTCGTGAAAAGTCAGGCCACCATTTGAGAAAACACGAAAAGCAGAATAAATATAAAAACTTGAACCTAATTGTACGCTTCAGAAAAAGGCGAAATGTATTGGAGGGAAATACTAAATGTTTCAACTAAACTAAAGTGCATGCATTACCATTATTAATTCAGAAAGACTAGCCATAGTGGTTCTAATTACCCGTTTATATACTCGCGAAGGACCAGAGGAATTGTGATGTGGGTGCAGATTTACAATGAATAAACGTGGTAAAATAATAACGATTTAATATGACAAAGTTACAAATTTACATCCAAAATGAATGGGTGAGTTGTGGTCCAATAATGATCAATACAAGAAAAGGTGACTTACGATTGGAGATGGGGAGGTTGCCGTAACCAACACGTGGATGATGTCGCTGGTACCTGGGGGCGTCGTATAAAGGGGACAAGGTGCTTCACGTGTCCAGGTGACAGATGTGGATTGAAATTTGTTGATGCCGTGGTTGAAGTGATTTCTAATCACGGGGCAGTCGCTCGTCGGAAGACTGGTTCTTCCCACAACGAGGCTCACTGACCTGTCCACGTATCAAGGTAACAACCGTGGATTTTTATATCTTAAATCAGGGGATCTTGCTATGATGCTCCCGGACCGCTGAACCCGACGAAGTTAACTTCGGTATGACCACAGCAAAATCAACTATTATGCTGTGTCTGACTACCGCTCACGGTTCAGCCGGTCGCTGCACGCTGGATGATGAGGGAGTGATCGAGTCTTGGCTCCTCTTGTAGCTGCTTCTCTTCGTTGTTGGCGCTTGATGATACCTGTCACGGCGGCGCCAGTGTCGGTACCTACGCCTCTGGTGGCTGTTGTAGGCATTAAGGGACGTTGTAGGCCAATAATGGATACGGTTGGACTCGGGGATGTTAGGGGCGAGGATTTGACAATATTGGAACACAACATATACAAGTAATTCTTTACGAGTTCCTATTAGACGTTTTGGAGAAACTAAACTGATTGCTATTCTGAAAATTTGTAATATGAGGTTTTCCAATATGCCCAATTGATCTTAAATATTTAGAATACCGTGAGACTTCCGGTTATACCGGAGGTGGACACCAGCTCGCTTATTTTAAAGGGAACACCATGTATATTATTACAGATGCAGATACAGCTGATCTTGACGATTCTCCCAATATACGGTTTTGCTAACGTATACTGAGTGCTTCACGGGATATGGCCATTTTTATTACTAACATATGTCCCTTTCAACGCCCTGTGTCTTATTAATTGATGCAAAATAGAGGTTCTTTGTTATGCATGATTTTTTCATTATTGTATGTTTTAACTTAGTACACACAGTCTTTCGACAAATTGATTGTTGTCTACATGGTCATTAAAAACACATATGCGCGGATATTAATTTTTTTTCAAATGGATCACCCTGTACATTATAATGACATTGGCAAGATGTTTTACTACTCTTCGAATTTTGTTAATCATTCCCTGTACCCAAAGCGTACGGTTTTTGAGATAGTCAGCTACGAAATCTGCAATATGGATATGTATTATGATTGCTGTAGAGTGCGATGGAAAACAGCAGACTTGAACAGTAACCAAATTATGGTAAGCACTGATTTGGAAAAAAGAAACAGCTTTTGTGACTGGAGCAAGTAATGCGGAAAGATGAGGATGATAATTGTTTCAATAATGTCATTTGGGTTTATGAGGCGAAATACACGAATAACGGAATGTTCAGTAGACACAACTGTCACTGCTGGGCTTACTCATGTAACTTGGCGAAGAGGATTTCAAAATAGGTGGTCTTTCAATGTATTCTGTGCACTAAAAGGTTCGTAGACATGAAAGTTTTATTTCAAACTTTTTTTTAACCGACTAAGTTAGACTCGGTAAGAAGTACGGCTTACTCCTTTTCTTCAATTCTGATTCCATATTATGAAATTCACGGTAACACAACCCACTCGTTATTATTATGACTTGTTATTCTTTCCAGGTGATTGAATTTTCTGTGTCCATTTCTATGACGAGAATCTTACTGGGGAAAGTTATTTAGAAATATTAAGGACCGTCATCTAACCACAATTAGCTGGAATGTCAGACTAGAAAAGGAATCAGACATGGTACCAGCAAGATGGCGCGTCACCGCACAGTACCAGAGCTGTTAGTGATGCACTGGGACGAATAATTTCTGGCAGTGGATAGCAAATAGAGGTCTTACCACCACGTTCTCCGGACTTTGCATCCCTAGACTACTTCATTTATGGATTCATAAATAATGTAGTGTATGAACATCCGGTTACAACTAAGGAAGATATGATCAGACGAGTTCGAGATGCTTTTGCGTTGCTGACATCAAACCAGATTGAGAGAGCCATCGCTGAAATAGTTCAGCGAGCAAATAAGTGTTTCTAAGGCGGATGTCTTCGAGCATTTATTATAATATTTATACATACAATTTTTTCATATTTCAGTGTTCAATTGTTTGTATTTTATGTTTATTTTTACTTTGGTTCGTTGTTTAGTTCAGTTAGTTTGTTTGTTTGTTGACTAACTGATTCACAGTGTGGGAAGTTTCTAATAACGCCATTAATAGTTTCGTGGGAAGGTGGAGGCAAGTCTACACATGGTTCTGCAAATAAACATGTTCTTGCTAACATTCGTTAACATTCTCCCTAAATTAGTAGCAGATTAATAAAATCCTAATTTGATTATTTATTAGATCAAATTTTTGTGCAGATAAGTAAAGTTCTCTTAGTTATATTACTCAACTTAAAATATAACTGTCAAACTAAGAATTTGGTTACTGTTCCAGTTTGCTATTTTCCATGGCACTCTACAGCAATCATAATACATTGCATATTTCGAAGCTGAATATTTAAAAAAAAACATACGGTTTGGGTATATGGACAAAATTCGATGAGTAGTAAAAATCTTGCCAATGGCATTATAATATACAGGGTGATCAATTTGAAAATAATGAGATATCCGCGCATATGCGTTTTTAATCATCCTGTAGACAACAATGAATTTGTCGGAAAATTGTAGGTACTAAGTTAAAATATACAATAATGAAAAAATTATGCATAACAAGGAACTTCCAATTTGCATAAAGTAATAAGATACAAGGTGTTGAAAGGACATATTTTTGTAATAAAAATTGCAATATCTCGTAAAGCACTCAGTATAAATTAGCAAAACCGTATCTTGGGAGAATCGCAAGATCAGCTGTATCCGAATCTGTAATATACAGACTGTTCCATTTAAAATGAGCGAGTTAGTGTCCATTTCCGGTATAACCGGGAGTCGCAGGATGTTCTAAAGATTTTAGATGAATTGGGCATATTGGCTAACCTCATACTACAAATTTTCAGAATCCAAATCAGTCCAGTTTCTCCAAAACATCTAATAGGAACTCGTAAAGACTTACCCTATATATATATATATATATATATATATATATATATATATATATATATATATATATATATATATACAGTGCACGGCGTATCGAGCGTCCATTAGAAGTATCTACAAAACTATACCGATTTTTAATCTGAAAATTTGGTCACTTGGGTTTTCTGGATAGCTGAATTTAACAAAAATATACACGTCATCATACCACTTCCGGTTATACCGGAAGTGGTTACTAACTTTGTTTTTTCAAATGAAACATGACATTTTTGAGTAGAGTTTTGGATTTATCGTAAAATTTTAGGTTGACTTTTGATAACATACCATATGTAAAAAATCAGCCGTTTTGGAGTTATATCGATTTTTTTAAAACTTAAAAAAAAATTATGTATGTATATTGAGTGGTATATCTCCGGCAAATATGATGTCAGCGATTTGCAATTTCGTCTGTGGTTTTTCAAGATACAAGAGTATCGTGAAAATAGGCAAATGCGTTGATAGCATATACAGGGTGGAAGAAATTCACATACCAACTTGGACAATTTCGGACCCCTATAACTTGCTTACTTCAAATGGAACACCCTGTATATTTTTATCTTATTGCTTAGATATTTGCATTATCTTTCGATTTATATCAGCATGTCCTATACCTAAATGCAACAGTTATCCAGATATTGGAACATTTGCATAATGATAATGTTATAAGGTGCACAATATTTCAGTAGAGTGCCTTGACGGAAATGTTATTCTTAGCAACGCCATTACTTCATGACAGTTGTTTATAACAATCAACAAATATGTCGCGTTTGGGGTTTTCTAATGAAGATTTTCTAAATTTATTAGTTACATACGGCGAATGCAATCGCATTATGAGTAGAACCTGCCGAGTTTTCGCTGAAAGGTATCAAGATCGCCCCAGACCGAATAAACATACCATCAAACGTCTGCTTAATAATTGTATAAAGTTTGGTTCCTTTCAACCAATTGTTAGCAGGCAAAACCGTTATACCGAAGACGATGAAGCCATGGTACTAGGATACTTCCATTCGTATCCTGAAAATTCCCTACAAGAGGCTGAAAGGGATCTTAGAATATCAACCAGGTCTATCCACAGAATCTTAAGAAAGTATAATTGGCGACCTTTTAAGCTCCATTTGGTTCAGAATTTGAAAACTGAAGATTTATTGTGTCGTGTGAATTACTGTGAGTGGTTGCTGACAAGAATTCAAGAAGACGATAACTTTGTCAAAAGTATAATATGGACTGATGAAACAAAGTTTACAAAAAACGGCGTGTTTAACCGCCATAACAGTCATTACTGGGCTGCAGAAAATCCGCATATCTGCAGAGAAAGAAATTACCAAAACCGGTGGAGCTTTAATGTGTTCTGTGCCGTCAAAGACTCTCGTATTTTGTGTGTGTATTTTTATAACGAAAACTTAACAGGGGATCGATATGTGTGGTTGTTAAAAAACGTAGTGAGAGATGCTTTAGAAACTTTAGAAATTAGGGAAAGATCAAACGCTTTTTATCAAATGGACGGTGCTCCACCACATACTACTCATCAAGTCAGTGCGACATTAGAAGAAATGTTCAGTGGGAAGTGGATTGCGAACAATGGGCCCTACAAATTTCCACCACGCTCCCCTGACTTAACTCCATTAGATTTTTTCATATGGGGCTTTATTAAAAATAAAGTTTATAAAGACCCTATAACCACAAAGGAGAATATGCAAGAAAGAGTACGTGCCGCCTTCAATGAAATAAGCAGAGAAAGTATAAAACGTGCTACGAGCAATGAAATTTTAAAGCGAATTAATTGCTGTTTGCTAAAAAATGGAGCTACTTTTGAACATCTTTCTTGAACACCCATTGTTTATATACATGTTACTTATTAGATTGTTCCTTATCATTCCAGTTGCCACATTTTTTCTCACTTTCATTGGTTTAGTTGTGTAGTACTTAATAAATTGTTTATCTAGTTGCCTAAACAGATTATTATTATGGTATTCTCATTTATAATTTTGTTCTATGGGGTGTCCAACAATTAATAATTATTGAAGTTCATGAAGAATAACATTTCCGTCAAGGCACTCTACTGAAATATTGTGCACCCTTAGCCTTATAACATTATCATTATACAAATGTTCCAGTATCTGGATAACTGTTGCATTTAGGTATAGGACATGCTGATATAAATCGAAAGATAATGCAAATATCTAAGCAATAAGATAAAAATATACAGGGTGTTCCATTTGAAGTAAGCAAGTTATAGGGGTCCGAAATTGTCCAAGTTGGTATGTGAATTTCTTCCACCCTGTATATGCTATCAACGCATTTGCCTATTTTCACGATACTCTTGTATCTTGAAAAACCACAGACGAAATTGCAAATCGCTGACATCATATTTGCCGGAGATATACCACTCAATATACATACATAATTTTTTTTTAAGTTTTAAAAAAATCGATATAACTCCAAAACGGCTGATTTTTTACATATGGTATGTTATCAAAAGTCAACCTAAAATTTTACGATAAATCCAAAACTCTACTCAAAAATGTCATGTTTCATTTGAAAAAACAAAGTTAGTAACCACTTCCGGTATAACCGGAAGTGGTATGATGACGTGTATATTTTTGTTAAATTCAGCTATCCAGAAAACCCAAGTGACCAAATTTTCAGATTAAAAATCGGTATAGTTTTGTAGATACTTCTAATGGACGCTCGATACGCCGTGCACTGTATATATATATATATATATATATATATATATATATATATATATATATATATATATATATATATAAACATATAAAAATTGAAACTGACCTCGGATATGGGTTCTAGGGGGCCTAGTTTGCGCTCATTTGAAGAAATTTTTTTTAAATTGAAAAGTTGCGATGTCCTCTTTGATGAATTTTTTAAAGAAAATTAACTAAAAAGTGGTTCAAAGTGTCTTGCTGAATATTTTTCTCAGAAAGCTGACTATGAGATAATCTGCAAATTGAATTTATTAATTTTACAGTCGCGATCGTGTTTTAGGCAGATTTTTCTACGAAAATTTGCTACAAATACTTTTACCACTATACATATAAAGTGACTTATTTTGTTAACAAACTGAAAATAAAAATATCGTACCTTCAAGTTGCTTTATAAAAAATGCAGCTATACTGTTTCCCTGAAAATGTTTATTCGGAACAATTAATTTTTCCTTTGCTCAAAGAAAATACCACACTGTCAGCACGTGAAACTTTTCGGAAAAAATTGTATCCCTTAGCCACATCTAAAATTCTCTCGTCGAAGAGAAAGCTTTTATAGCATCAAAGCAAAACTTGGACAATTTTAAAACAGTTAACAGGGTTAAATTAAGCACAGAGAAGAGAGCGACTTCAAAGGTGTGTTAGAGAGTGTGTCGGGCACGTCAGGCCCCCGTCAAAGGCTGGTCCGGGTGGCCGGAGTCGGTGTTGGGGTATCGGTAAGTCCGGTCACGCGCCTCCCCGGTAAGCAACAATGGCCCCGGAGACAACACTCTGCTAATTGCATCGGCTCGAGCGTCGCAGCTCCCGGCTCACACCAGCATCTCGCGGCTTTTGTTATGGCACACCAGCCGCAGATCGTATTGCTAATTCAACAGATCTTTACCGCGCGCAACGAAGAATACATACGAGAATATCCTATATCCACCCTCTAGCTTACACAACAGTGACGGACTGGTGGGGCTTTGAAAACCCTAATTGCTTTTAAAACGCCTGTCATGTGTGTTAAAAGAGAAATATTAATAGATCTTTAGTATACAAATACTGTCTTAATTTAAAACCTGATGTCGTACATTGGAAAATATTTATTAATAACGTAACTTTGGCAATGGACCACTTTAGTAAGGTTAGGAGATTTCTTTGCCACCGGTTCATAGTTTAAATTTATTTATTTTTTTATTATTAAAAATTTGCTTCAGCCCAAGGGTAATTAGCGAGATGGTATTATTTACAATATAAAAAAGAAAAACATATTTAGGTTGAAACACATATAAGCATAGTAATGTTTCAAGACCTTGGTTTTTTTAAAAGTTGTAAAATCCATTTATGTTCTACTGGAGAATTTTTGGAAATTCATAATAAAGTTGAAGATGAAGTTTCAATTTAATACTTTTTTTGTGAATAATCGCCTTCAGTATCAGATATTAAATCGCCTGAAGTTTGTATCTGAAGATGGTTTATGAGGATTTTCCTTAGCTTTGTACTTCTGGCTTTCAATGATCGTTCTTCAATGTGTGGGTATATCTTTGTTATCACCATCATCATTATTAATCAGCCCTCTGCGTCCACTGCTGGACATAGGCCTCCCCTTTTGTGTCTTGAGCGCTACGAATCCAGTTTTTTGTAATTTTTGTAATGTCTGTCCAGCGAGTTGGTGGTCTTTCTCTGTCTCTTTTATCGGATCTGGGTCTCCATTCAAGTAATCGTTTTGTCCACCTGTCATCTTGCACGCGAGCCACATGTCCCGTCCACTTCCATTTGAGTTTTGCCACATGCACGACCACATCAGTCACTCCTGTTCTTCTGCGTAATTATTCATTTCTAATGTGGTCACGTAACGAAACGCCAAGCATCGACCTCTCCATTTTGCGATGTGTTACTTTTAGTTTATTAGCAGAAGCGTTGGTAAGGGTTAGTGTTACGACGTAGGTCATAAGCGGTAGAACACATTGTTTGAAAGCTTTTCTTTTCAAGCATATTGGAAGGTCGCCTCTAAAAACGTCTCCAAGTTTGCCGTAAGCCGCCCAGGAGAGTATAACTCTTATGTTTATCTTGCATGTTTGGTGGCTTTGGATATGTTTATCTCGTGGCCCAAATATGTATATTTATCTACTCATTACACCTCAGAGTTTTCAATAATTAGGTTGTTACCAGGTACGAGGTCTGTCATAAGTTTTGTTTTTCCCATGTTCATTTTTAGACCTACTGTTGCACAGGCCTCCTGAAGTTCCTGTAGCATCACTCTAATATCTTCCAAGTTGTCAGCCAGTAAGACAATGTCGTCTGCAAACCGTAAGTTTGACAGACTTCGGCCGTCTATTTTAAGACCTTTCTGGTCCAAATCTAGCTTCTTGAACGCATATTCCAGGACGGTGATAAACAGTTTTGGAGGCATCGTATCTCCCTGGCGTACTCCTCCCAATTTTTATAGAATTCGTGTTTTCATGTAGTTTTACCACAAAAGCAAACACATGAGGTCTGCCATATTCGATGGTCTTTTCAATCACTGTTTTAACGCTTTGAAGATGATCATTGGTTCCAAACCCACTTCAAAAACCGGCCTGTTCTACTGGCTGGATAAAGTCCAACTTCTTTTAAAGTCGTGTGGTAATTATTCTAGTAAATAATTTGTAGAGGTGGCTAAGTAGACTTATCGGCCTGTAATTTTCTAGGTTCGAGATGTCTCCTTTCTTGTGGATCAGTATTACGATGGTGTTGTGCCACTTTTCTGATATCGTACTATTGAAGAGACAAAGGTTGAAAAGAGATTTGATTTTTTGGAGCAAGAAAGGACCACCAATCTTTGTCGCATCGGAAACCACGCAGTCTTCTCCGGCCGATTTTTTTTTTTTTGGATCTTTTTTAGGGCTAGTTTAATCTCATCTAGTGATACTTCTATCAGTATTTCCGAGCCTTGGTTAACCACACCTTTTTTAAGGGTTAGTATGTCAGATTCATGATGTAGATTTATACCACTTTGGCTTTTATATAGCATTCCATAAAACTCTTACATTATATTTAGAATTTCCTGTTCGTCGATGTGTGCCCTTGTGCATTTTTAAGTTTTATTATTTGTCTCTTTCCATTGTCAAGCTTTCTACGTAGAACTTTCATACCTTTGTTGTTCTCTATGGTATATTTTATTTGGTTGTGTCTAAAAGCTCTTACGTCGCGTCGGATGCCTCTTGAAGTTTGTTTATTTATTTCTCTTAATTCTCCTTCAGATGTATAGTGTTTGGACCTCATATGCCTTCTTTTTTCTGTGAGCAGTTTGGTCTCCTTGCTTAGTTTTTCTCCCCTTTGATTTGTTGACCAGTGTCGACTTTGGCCCTCAGTTATTATGGTTGTGATCATATTATTCAGTTTGTTGATGTCGTTGCCAATGGCGTGTTCTATTTCAGCCTTGGTTAACTTAGTGGTGATCTATTGTTCGAAGATATTTACATCAGCTGGATTTATTAGCAAATTTAATTTATTGCTCTTTTGGATCATTTTTTGTCGTTTTTTGCCAGTGCCAACAGCTACTTTGGCTCGAACAAGCCTGTGGTCGCTCCCAGTAGCAAACCTATTTAGGACAGTTACGTCTTTTATTATGTGTTTTTTATCTGTGCTGATAAAGTCTATTTCGTTTCTTGTTTTACCATCGGGGCTTTTCCACGTCCATCTTCTATTTGTTTTTTTTTTCTTGTACAAAAAGCTGTTCATTTGAAACAGATTGTTTTGTAGTAGAAAGCTGAGCAGCGTTTCTCCCCGATCATTTCTACCTTCTAAGCCAAAGTCTCCAAGTGTTTCCTCACTTTGATTTATTTTTCTGCCTATTTTGAAATTGAAATCACCGCATATTAGAGTAAAGTGCTCTGGGTGTTCGTTTAGAGCAGTGTTAATGTCCTCATAGAACGGGTCTATCTCCTCATCGTCATGATCCGTTGTAGGCGCGTATACTTGTATGAGCTTAATATTGTATCTGGTATTGCGTTTTAGAATCAAAGAGATAACTCGTGTTGATATTTTATTTAGTGACACGATGCTTGATTTGTGCCGCTTGTGTATGAGAAATCCTGTTCCTCCCCAGGAGCTCTCTTCTTCACCCACGTTATAGAGCATGTGCCCAGATTTAAGGTCTATGAGCTGTTCGCCTCGTCTTTTTACTTCACTTAGTCCGACAACGTCCCATTTTATACGTTCCAACTCGCCTTCTAGTTCCATTCATCTTTCATCTGTTGACAGTGATCGGGTATTGTAGATTGGAATATGCAGTATTTTGTTGTTGGTACGTTTGGTACTCATTGCCATATGTTTGCACCCCCTAGACCCCCCGAGAGGGGAACATGTCGATTAATGCCGCATACTCTATAGTAGTTTTGGATGACGCTAAGTGGATTAGCATCCTCATAAAGATCCAGTAGTTTGTCATAGTTAGATGAAGGTTGAGTCGTTTTGTCTTGCAAAAGTTTCTAGACTCATTCTAGTGGAATTTATTCTTCTTTTTCTTGGGGTTGGGCGCTGTAGCGATAGGCTTAAAGAAAAGGGAGTTTTTCTCTTCGCTTGGTGTTGGGGGTGTAAGGTGTCATCTATGTTTCTTTTTTGACTTGTTTGAGGTCGTTCGACTTCCATTTGCTCTTGATTTGTTTCCTTTGTTTGTAATTGATGTAAATCGGTATTTGATAGATGTAGCTGTTTAGGTGATGGTTTAATTGCGATGACTGTAGTTTATAACAAAGGTGTGGCGCTTGCTGCAGGTGTTGTAATATTTGCATTTGACATTTGATATTGTAGAGATATTTGTTGTATTTTTTTTAGGTGTGAGGTTGTGGCTACTGTTATCTGTGGATATGCAATTTGCAGCTAAATTCCCTGTTTGCTTACACCTATAGCATGCTAAGTTATCTCTGGATAGGAAGATTCTGTAGGATGTGTTGTCATAATTTATGAGAAATGACTCTGGAATAGCTGCTTGTGTCGGGGTGATAAATATTTGCCTGCGGAAACCAAATATGTGACTGAATTGAGGTAGTGGTGGATTAATTTTCAGAAATGTAATTGGTGAGAGAAACTTAAGTCCCATGTTTTCTAATTATGTAATAATGATTTCGCAGGGGACGGTAGGACACACATTTGACAATACAAGTCTCTCTGATGATGTGACATATCGATGAGCTTGAATTATTTCATTATTTACTTCGATTTTACCATCATGTTCGTTCATACATTTTTATACAAGTTTTTGTGACGTAAGATACACGCATATTCTATTACCTAAAAGGTTGAATGTAAATATGATATTTGCTGGTTGTATTATGTTTGCCAATGGTATGAGATAATCTTCTAGTCTTGCTCCGTCTATTGCGGAAAATATAATTGCTTGATTTTTCGATGAATATTTTTGTTGTGTTAGTATCGTAGAATAGGTTTTGTTTGTAGGGGTTTCCATCTGAGAGCTCCTGAAGTCAGAAGCCCCAGAAGCAGTTTCAGACATCTTAATAAATTTCAGATACAACCCTGTCTATCTCAGACCATACCGTGAAGATAAACAGGTAAATTGATAACGTTCTCAAAGATAAGACTTCCGTTAATTGATGCAGTATAATATTTTAACTAAGATATCTATATAACTGCATCGAATTGTATTGTACTCACACTGTACTATAAACCTAACACACCAGTGTATTAATTAAGCACCATATTTTAAATTATAACTTTCTAATTCCGATACGATTGATTATTTATTAACTGTTAACTTAAAACACACCGTTCTGTACAAAATACAGCAGCGGCCTCCTTTAAATGTATTACCATTGTTGTTATATATGAGATGTATACTTTCATCGCCTGTGGAGTTTGAAACGACCAAGACCGAGAACTTTAACCCATTACCAACCAAATTAGTTTTTGAGAGAAGAAAATAAAGTTTGTCCCAACAATAGGCTGCTTGCACATTAATTAAGTCATTTTCATTCATATCATTACTAAAAAATTTACCACTACTAAAAAAAGGCGTCCCATTTTTTGGGACGTTGATTGCGAACGATAGCAATTATTGAGGAAAACGCAAGGAAAATGATCATCGAATGTACTTATTGAAACCACTAAGTGTCCACTTCCCTCAAATCTGACATCCACACCTACTCGTCTTCGTAGAAGTTTAGATTTTTGTGGTCCCGGTCGTTTGAGTCTAGAGGAAGTTTGAGAAAGATAGGCCAGCTCAACTTTTGTGCGTATATACAAAAATGATGCATTTTCTTCAGGGTGTATAATTTGATAAAATCTCCAAGTATTTACTATTAATATATCCAACAGATGGGTAAATAATGGCCACCACCATTTTTTTTTGGATCAAATTCTGGTTCCATAAAGTTAAACTTGTTTATCTAGCATGTCCACACCGCCCATGTGCGAATTATAATCCTGTATTAGTTTGGGAATAGGGATCTGAATCTGTCTTCAGTTTTTACGTGAGTAGCGTCTAGTTTATCCTAAAGGTTCAATAGAATTATAATTAGTTACAAGTGAGACTGGTCTATTACCATTCCATTTTAGCATGAGTATTTCGTTGGATTGAACGAACCGATAATCAAAAAAGCCTGAGTTTTTTCTTCCTCCATCTTCATAGAAATCAAAGTACACTTTCCAGTCCTATTAACCCCAACAGTGCCTGTAGATTTCATTTTTAAATCTCGTAAATGGCACATTATTTCATGACTGCTGAAAAAGTTATCAAAAAAGAGCTCGTGTTTTTCAAATTAGTCAGGAGCTATAACAGCAATCATATTAGTAATTACACGAACTCCTAAAGGACCATCGTCTTGATTACTTTTGCCACAATATGGTTCAAAGTCGTATAAGTAACCTGATGAACTGCACAAACACCAAGTTTGTAACCAAATTTGATTGTTTTTTCTCGCATAAACATCTTGGCACAATGTCGTTCGTAATATCTAACCATCATTTCATCAATTGATAAATCGCAGACTCATGAAGGGTTCTGTCTCTGTGGATCTCCAAAAATATTACACTGGGGAAGTAGAAATCTTGTACGATTCAACTCCACCAAATCTCAGTCTTGCTTTCTATCTCATAAGAGATACACCAGCCCTAGACCCATCACAATGAACAACCAAGTTATTTAAAGTAATGAGTCCTTTTCACATGTTGGCATTTCTGTGGATCTAAATCTCAATTGACACCAACATGTCACATCAATTGCAGAATCGGCTGCTAAGAAATTAGGTTTCCTCTTCCGGGCTCGCAAATACTTTTCACCAGCTAATCTCTATACCTTATATACTTCACAAATAAGGCCAAGCCTCGAATACTGCTCCCACATCTATCCATAGTTCCTCCACCTGTTGCCCCCAACAGATCTACCAGGGGAACAGAGCCAATACACCCTTTTACTGTCCAGGTCACCAGACGTAGAACATCTTGTTATGCCTGTTCTTTTGTCCCGAGGACTTCCAAGTTGTGGAATTCCTTGCCGGGACATGTTTTTCCTTCTCCTCCGAATCTCCAAACCTTCAAGTCCAGAATTAATAAGTTATTTCCTCCTTGTCGACACCCACGGTACGATAGTATTTAGGCTGTGAGCTCTTGTGCTGTGGTGTTGAAATATAAAAAAAAACTAGGCAGTGACGACGAACCAACCATTGTCTGTAAAAAAACGTTAATTGTGTAAAAATATAGACCAGTATTCTGCCCGAGAAACTAACTTATCAGCATTTTGACTGCATGGTCCTCGTACATTTTTAAGAATGTTTTTATCACGAGAATACTGCTCTTATATTTTTACACAAGTTACCTTTTTTTTTACAGATAATGGTTAGTCGTCACTGCTTATTTCAGATTTTTCAGCTGCAGGTATAAATAATTCTAGACTGCCTGCTACAATCTCTTACCTCTTCATCTTCAAGATTATTTTCCTCAAAGTTTTCAGTGTTCATAACTTTCATTATCTTCCCAAAATTAAGGGTCTTCAAATAATTATTCTATATCTTTTACATTTAAAAATAGTTTGGGATTATATTTGCACAGTTAAATATGTTTTATTTCTTTTTCCCTTAGTCTTAATACACTACATATGTTATGACAATCGATTTAATTTACTTATTTGATTTCATAAATAGTCGGTTAATAGTGACTTGGAATGAAGTCGGCACCACGTCTTCATTCAGAAAATATGAGTAGGTCAATAGCAACTGGGAATGAATTCGGGTTAGGTGTGCGTTGTTATTTCCGAACAACTTCACTCGATAGAGCTGTATTGGTATACAATACAGTCCCCCACCCATGTGTTTAAAATAGTAAGGAAATACCATTCGTTTTAACACTGCAGTGAGCGGTAAAAATACCGCTCAAGACAAATGAATGGAACGCCGGTTTAACAAACATTGTGATAGCATTATTTACAAACATTACAACTGCGCTTGCCTGGACCACAGTATTCTAGAATCAAAGACTATAATACATTTTAGTAAATTTTCGTAGAAAAAAATCACTAATGGGGAGATCTCGACTTTTGAATTTTGAAAAATTGTTTGCAAATGAGCGCGAACTAGGACCCCTAGAACCCATATCCGTGGTCAGTTTCAATTTTTATATATAAGAATTTAATTTGAGTCGAGTTTTAAAATATAGAAATTTGTGATTAAAATGAAGAAACTGATTTCAAGTACCATCCATATTTCTAGAAATTGTAATGGTACATAATGAGGTGAGGTAATTTTGGAGATTAGAAATCAGATGACAGAACTTTAGAACAATTGACATTTAGATTAAAATTTAGTCAAAATTGCATCATTTGCAGTCACAAGTTTAGACTTATTTGTAAGATGCTTTGTACTATTTATATAACAATAAACTATAAACTATAAACTATATATATATATATATATATATATATATATATATATATATATATATATATATATATATATATATATATATATATATATATATATATATATATATACATAGGTATCACACCGATAACTCAAAATATAATCGGCCGATTTTGATAAAATTTGGCATGTACCTTCCTTCTGTAAATGTATTGGCTAAATTTCGTTAGTCAGGAAAATCGGACGAGGTTTTCCGGGAAAATTTTGAGTTTTTATTCGAAAAAAATTTGTATCTCAAAAAATAAAAAAGATAAGATAACCAAATTTGGTAGGTAGGTTTACGATATAAAAATGAAACTATACACCAAAATTTTGATTTCTATGTTGCAAGATAAAAAAGTTATAATAAAATATTTTGTGCCAGATCATTTCTATGAAAATTCACTACCATAACGCACTTGCTGCATCCAGGATTTTTACACATTTTATTATTTAGTACCATATTAACATTGAACTACTTTAAATGTTTACAGTTTTCACCCCGTTCCGGACAGTGCTAACGCTAACACAAATTTGTGTGAAGAGAAGAGCTTGATAATAATTCCATGTTCTTTTCGTGTTTTAAAGTTTTAAGTGACTTTTTAATTTGTAAGTGTTGCAGTGGGAAATTAATTTATTTATCTACGTATCATTCCCATATAGGTCGAATATATATATATATATATATATATATATATATATATATATATATATATATATATATATATATATATATATATATATATATATATATATATATATGTGTGTACATTTAGTGTTAATAATTTTTAAAACCACCACTAACAGCAACTCGTTACCGCACACCCGAACATTTTGGTCAGGAGACGCCACTGATAATAATGCCAGTGACTTACCTCTTTATATATATATATATATATATATATATATATATATATATATATATATATATATATATATATATATATATATATATATCGAAAAATGCACTATTTCAGAATATGTATGCAATTCTCAAACTATAATTTTAGGAAACCAACCACCTTTTGTGCATGTGTAGAAAGAATGGCAGCTAACACCTTCAAAAACAATTATTTGTTAACGTTTTGCGGGTTTCCTGTTATGAAAAGCGCCATCTGTGTATTAGTAGCTTAAAGTCTGGAAGGTGATCTAACTACCTTCGCAACGAACACTGTATTTTTTATTCGGTTATCAAAATTATCAACAAAAAAAAATATTGCGTCCTATTAAAAGAACGTTGGCTGGTAATGGGTTAATCTTTAACGTATTTTATTAAGAAACATCGAAAACTGAAATTATTCATGCACGCCCTGCCGACGTACATAAATTGTTTTGTTCGCTCGCGTTTTGTCGGCTTCTTGTAAAATCCCTAGGCATTTTATAAAAAGCCTAATTTTGCATTGTGACTGCAAAATTTTTCTACGAAAATCTGCTAAACGGGAGGTTATCAAGCAAAAGATGAGAGTAGCGTGTGAATACGACTGCCTAGTCGTTGGATTTTGAAATTATACCTGTACATACTTTTGTTTTTAAATTTTATATTTGATTTTTACCTTACCTTAAAAAAATAATTCACCATGTGAAGACTGGAACCTGTAATGAGCACTGATAAGTACACTTGGAGAGGCCCAAATCACCACAACACATCTTTTTAAAGACCTAACGATCGTTTCGCTAACAACGTTAGCTTCATCAGAGAATGAAGATGAATATTCATCCTATGATGAAGCTAACGTTGTTAGCGAAACGATCGTTAGGTCTTTAAAAAGATGTGTTGTAGTGATTTGGGCTTCCCCACATGTATTTATCACAAAAATAATCCTGACGAGTATTTTCACCAAAAAAAATTCTCGCCATTTGGAATATTCGATTGTAATTTGATGAAAGCAAGTAATATATTATTAAATGGTCTACCCATTTAACAAGATACGAGTATTACTTGCAAGCAGTTTCCAGTAAATGTAGTTGTAAAATCCATTTGGCGAGTGTTTTTAGTGTAATTTTTTACCAATGTTGGCAGCAACTAAGCTGTTGGCGAATTTTCTAAATCTGAAGATACAGAAGAAAAAATCGCATGCTTAAATCATTTGCTGAAGGGGTGTTAGTTTTGTTTAGTTGATTTTAATATGAATGTTGCAGTATGGTCTGAAAATTTATTTACATTTTGTTTCTTTTTTAACATCTCATTATTTCTAGGGCTTGGTATTGTGCGTATTAAATTACCAATTACCTTTGTTTGCGGCGCACAGTATGATTGGCTTTATTAAGGGAGTCTTAATGGGGTTCGATCCTGTACAACAGATGTGAATTGATCCAGTACGGTTATGTTTAAAATATAAATATAACACAGTAGCTGTGTTAAAAATATTCTTTACGAAACTTAAATTATGAGAACTGCTGAAAAAAGCTGGGTTGATATAATGGATAATGAAGTTGATTTTTTCTACGCCTTTGTTTACTCTGAAGTAATTACAAATAGTTGACATTTTTTTGTGTGCATATTTTATTTAAATAATTGACATTAAGCAAACTCTCCACACAGGAAAGCATTTTACCCCGATTGGAAAATTTTCGTTACGCGTAGTATTTCATCAATATTGGCAGAAAGCAGACGTAAATAAAAGGGGCTACAGAATTAGTCGTCACTAATGAAGGGAGTCATTGTTTATATAATTTAAAAGTAAGGCCCGTTAAACAGATGTAAGTCCGTTTTCGCTTTATTTTTGAAGTAAATATTTTCGAAAAAAAAAACGGTTTTCTTATCAGTTGGAAAGTAGATTAGATATTTTTATGAAACTTTATTAATAGAGAAGTAACGGTGATGAGACTTTCGAAAAACTTTTCAACTTAGCGCGAATTAGAGCCACTAGAACCCAAGGTCGGTTTCATTATATATATATATATATATATATATATATATATATATATATATATATATATATATATATATATATATATATATATATATATATATATATGAGCGACAATTAAAAAAATACTCAGCTCATTTGAACGAAACTTGGCACATATCATTGTGTTAAGACCGCGGACGAGTTCGAAAATCAGATATAACGGACACTTTAATATGCAAAATATTTTTGAATGCGCTATATTTTTGAAAGCCTTAGAGTAACTAGAATGGGGCTTTAGATTTAGCTAGAAATGGTGTAAATAAACCTCTGTTGGGAATTTGGTTTTACACATTTGGAGTTTTTTCGAAATGAAAAATAAAACCTAAAATCATGCATTGAAACGACTTAAGTATGTAGTTAAAGTCCAATACCTGACAGACAGAGTAGTTGACTGCCATGCCTAGGTTTATTCATACAACAGGCATAAATCATATATCAACGATAACCAAACAATACAAATTACCCGCATAAAGCATACTACCCAAACTATCAACCGGGAAATATCGGCCACAAAAATCCCAAGAACTATTTAAATCGTTTGTCAGCAATTACGAATGTGTATCACAGTTTAATTAGTTCTGTATTTAATTGTTACGTTTACTTTTAATGTATAATAAAATTTCCCTGGGCAGGAAGTTGACGCCAAGTACCTATCCGATAAAAAAACATGTTGTATGCAGTTTAGTGTTCAGAGTGCCGCCTCGTACGCAGACGGCTCGTGGTCGGTTCCCGGTCGGTGCATTTAACATTTTGTTTTGTTTCAGTTTAATATATTTGGTAACAATAGTGTATAGATTTCGTGTTTGGAACAAGATTTCATTTTTGTTTAAAACGCCCGGATAACTTCATCACCTTTGAGTCTAAAATTCTAATGTTCAGCAGACATTTTCGTATTGTTGGCGTTATTGCATTTTTATTAAGTAAATTCACTAATAGAGAATTTGTTTAAAAAAACTTAAATATGAATTAAATGTTCTTGTGGAAAGCCTTTCTAGCTTTAATTAAATTTGTAATACAAGTTTATTTTAAAGAGACTTACACTTCCTAGATCTACCAAATTTTAATTAGCTTCATAGAAAATTGAGCTTTGGGCATTTTTCTCAAAAGGAGCTAGAACACAAGGTTTTTTGGATAATGGAGATATCGATAATAACACTTTCGAAAAAGTTATTTAAATGAGCGTGTATTAGGACCTCTAAAATCGATATTCAAGGGCTGTGTAAGTTTAAAGTATTAATTTTAGTACTATGCCGTACTAACAGTATACAATTCCCATTAAAAATGGCTACTATAACGCACTTGCTGCGCCTGGAAAGTTTTCTATATTTCTTCTATAAGCTAATTTTTATGCACATAATTTTCCTGTAATAGCCAATTTTGTTGCAAAAAACTTTTAGGGAATTTTCTTAAAATAAAGAATGTTTCGAATTTTTGTGTGAAAGAATATTTAAGGAAGTTTTGATAAAACATTTTTTAAAGAAAATTCGTGAAAAATAATGGTTTAGTGAATTTTTGTTAAAAAAAAGTGTATCAACATTTTTTTGAATTACTTCCCATCGACACGTGTGGAAGTATCGCATCGAACAAAAATTTAAAAAAAATTTTTTTTCGCTTAAACGTCGAAAAATGTATCAAAACATATATAAAACATGATTTGGGAACGAAAATTTTTTTGTCTGTATGTCTGTAGCCACGATAACTTTAGTTGAGAATCGTCTTCAAATTTTGTATACAGTTATCACTCGACAGACGAACGGTTTGGATTGTTTTTTTTTTTTTTTTGTGTGGGTAAAATCGCTTTAGAGGGTAGGGTATGAATGCGAGGTGATTTGGTGAAAATTGACATTTTGTAGTTAAAAGTCGAGTAATATAACGTTTTAGGGCTTGTTTGTTAGAAAGCTCTATATTTCATCAAACATCCATTCTGTGCTGTAATTAAATTAGGGGTTGATTGTGTCAGGGTGGAATATTGTTGACAAAAATTTCGATTTTTTTTGCTACAACAACGTAAAGTGTCTCACAAGTGTATAGAAAACTTGATTCTGGAACGATTTTTTTTCTGTCGGCATGTACGTCCGTCTGTTAATAGGCGCAATAACTGTCGAACGAATTGAGAGAGAATCATCTTCCAATTTGGTGTCCAGTTAGCACTCAACAAAGGAACGCTTCGAATTGTTTTTGGGTAAGATCGCTTCGGGGGTAGGAGATAAATAAGGTGTGATTTAGTGAAAATTGTCATTTTTTCAATAAAACTAGAGTATTATAACGTTTGAAAAGTTTATGGGCACAGGATACCAAATATTTTTCTGTGGTCAAGTCATGGACTCTAAATTCATTTCACGAAAATCTCTTTCTGCAGAGAATAAATTTGCAGCACTGTTTTTTTAAGTAAAATGTTTTCATCCAATTTTTATTAGCGAGTTCTCGGGAAAAAATCTTTGTTATTGATTTCTGTAAAATTCCTTATTAAGTAAGTATATCGCACTCTTTGAATTTTGGCAAAATGCCTTTAAATGATTTGGAACTAGGACACGTATAACCCATATTCAGGGTCGGTTTCCGATATATAGGTGATTTCAATCTACCTGAATTTCACCATTTGCGTAGTGTTCAGTACTCTTCAAGTGGCTCTGTCTCGGCTCTTAGAAATCTCATTTCTTTTTTTAACTTGAGTGAGTATAACAACATTGTCAACGGTGATAACAGAGTACTGGATCTCGTTTTGTCTAATAGGCTATGCACGGTTGAGCGTTGCGATGATCCACTTGTAAGGGAGGACACCTTTCATCCGTCGTTGAAAATTTCGCTGGACCTGATTGATGGGTTCTCCCATAATAAATGTATTCCGTCCTTGTGCCGTCTTACAACTTTCGCAAAGCGGATCTGAGACTTCTTTATGACACGCTCCTGCGTGTGGACTGGTCTTTCCTGGTAAATAGTCATGACGACCCCGATGTGCTGTGTGAACTATTCTACAGCAAAGTAAACAATGTCTTGGATATGCACGTCCCGAAAACAGTGTCTAGACGCAGTTCTTATCCACCATGGTTTACAAATTTTATTATCAGGAAGATTAAGCTTAAATATCGTCTCTGGAGGCAGTTTAAGCGTCATGGCGATCAAAATATCTATGTGGAATTCAGTAGGGTGAGAGCTTCAGTCAGGACTGATGTTGGAACACAGTTAAGAGAGTATGTTTCCCGGTGTGAGTCTGGCATTTCAAATGAACCTCGGAAGTTTTGGAATTATATTAATTCTAAGAAAGGCTCTAACAATATTCCAAACGTATCGTATAACGGCACAAGTGAATTTAGAGGTGCAAAATCCATTGCTGAAGCATTTGCCAGAGTTTTCAAGGAGACCTATTTACCTAGCTCCTCAGCTGACAACATGCCTTATTCCCCAGTCATTTCAAATAGTACTTTGAATATTACCTCTGTTTCAGAGGACGATGTACTTACTGCTCTGAGAGGATTCAAACCTTCCTTGACTGCGGGCCCAGATGAGATCCCCTCTTACTTTAATATTTAATAGCTGCATTCAACAAGCCAAATACCCATCTCTTTGGAAGAGATCTAAGTCGTGTCCTATCGGTAAGGGTGGTAGTAGGACAAGTGTTCTTGAATACAGGCAGGTCATTATCTCGAATAACTTTGGTAAACTTTTTGAATCGGTACTGCATCCCTTAATGTATAATCACGTAAAGGCGATGATCGATCCTGCCCAACACGGTTTCATACCTGGTCGTTCTACTGTAACAAATTTATTTTCTTTCACCCAATACGTTTCGACATCTTTTCAGCATAGATCTCAGGTGGATGTCATATACACGGATATTTCTAAAGCTTTCGACCGGCTTGACCATGGCATCCTATTGCATAAGCTTAAATCTTTTGGTTTCTCTGATCATTTGATAGAACTGTTTAGATCATACCTGAGTAATAGGAGTCAATATGTTGCGGTGGGAGGTGTTACATCGTCAGAGTTCATGGCTACATCTGGAGTCCCTCAAGGATCTATTTTGGGTCCTTTATTATTCAATATTTTCATAAATGATGTGGTGGTGGACAATGATGTCAATTATTTGCTGTATGCTGACGACCTTAAGATTTTTTTGGAAGTGAATAACTTGTCTCATTGTCATAGAATTCAAGCAGCTCTTGATGCTGTCGTAAAGTGGAGTTATGAAAACCGGCTATCACTCAATGTTCACAAGTGCTATGTCATGACGTTCACTCTGAGGAAACTTCCAGTGCGGTTTGGTTATAGCATGCATAGTTCGTATCTACCAAAAAAGGAGCTGATTACTGATCTGGGTATTACTTTTGATTCCAAATTGTCGTTTGCTCCACATATTTTGAGTATAACATCGGATGCTTATAGAATGTTAGGATTTGTTATAAGAACTTCAAAAGACTTTGTGTCAATCAAAACCATGGTAATTATATTTAATGCATTTGTCCGGTCGAAACTAGACTACGCTTGTGCCATATGGTGCCCAAACTATTCCGTGTACATTGATTGTTTGGAGCGAGTACAGAGGCGATTCCTAAAATTTCTTGTATTTAGGGAGGATGGAATCTACCCTGCACAACATGTCTCTCATTCATGCCTACTCTCCAGATTTTCTGCCAATAGCTTGCAACAGAGACGTAATTATACTTTCATTATGTTTTTATATAAAATAATTTCGAATGAGATTGACTGCTCTGATATCCTGGGTAGGTTAAATTTTCTAGTGCCGACGTTTAATGCTAGAAACACTTTGACTTTCTACTTATCCACTGCAACGCTCAATGTGGTACAGTCCTCACCACTGTATACAATGTGTAGTTTATATAATCAGCTGAGTGGTAGTATTGACATTTTTCACTGCACGGCTGCTGAGGTCAAGCAACTGATGTTACGCTAAAGTGTTCTTTCATTCTTAGTTCTGCTGACTACCTTTAGAATTGTTAATTTCTATCATAATATTATGTGTATTCCAGCATCCAATAATTGGATTTTGTCTGTAGGATGCTGTTGTAATTTAAATAAATAAATAAATAAATAAATAAATAAATAAATAAATAAATAAATAAATAAATAAATAAATAAATAAAAATATATGTATATATTTATTTAAATGTTTCTACTTGGATTTTTTTTCTTGTAACATAGAAAACTAAATTTTGGTGTATAGTTTACCTTTTAATCGTAAACCTACCTACCAAATTTGGTTACCATAGCTTTTTAATCGGAGATATGAATTTGTCTCGAAAGAAAACACGCAATTTTCCAGGAAAATCTGGTCCGATTTACCTGAATAACGAACTTGTGCAAGCCACTTACGAAAGAAAGGTACCTGCCAAATTTTATTAAAAGCGGCACATTATTTTTTGAGTGGTCGTTGTGATGCAGATCTCCCCATTAGTGAATTTTTTCTGCGAAAATTCACTAAAAGACATTTTCGCTTGCATCGTCAGTTTCCCCATGTTGTCGTTAAGCACTGGCTCATCGTTCACTAACTTGTAAACACAAATTGTTTATGATGGGCCAGCACTAGTAACATCATGTTGTTCCATTTTGGTAATCCGGAGCGCGGTGTCGGCGGCATCGCCAGAATCTCCTTGTAGCAACATTCCAGTTCATGTTATTAAAGGCGTTAAGCAGTCGAGCGAGGCATATAGAGAGAATATTCATCAATTAAGCGTGTTAGTGCTTGAGCAACACGTTCCTAGGATGGTCTCCCTCAGGCATTAGGCCCGGTCCCCGCACTTGTCGCTACTAGTTTAGAACTTGCAACTATGTACAACCCTCGGGAATGATACCTCTGAGATCTCTACACCTCACTCACATGCTGCGGGTAAATACCATTACGTCGCTAATTACTTATATCAAAATTATCTTCGATTCATTGCCTGCTCAGGGTTATTAAATTACTAGAGTGATAATAAATGCCGTTATTACGGATGACGGTTACCGCTTGCTGAAACTAAGAAAGACCCTTTAGCGAATTATGTGTGCCAAGATGAAGGAAGTTGTTTATGACTTAACTCGAAAAGCTTTTAGAGCGCCAATAATCAAAAGGTCCTGGATATACAGGGTGATTCACGGTGACCGCCTATTAGAAGTATCTAATACTTATTATACTTATTTATTGTTTATTCAATCAGACAGCATGTATTACAAAAAAAAACTTTAGCTTATGCTTGTGTATTACCTAATTTTGAAATTCCTTTAAATGGTTTTATTCTGTCACTTTCCGAATTTCCTCTGAACTTATTTTCCCTGCAATCCGAAAACTCACCAACATTTTGACTTAAGCAGTTTCTGTTTACGTTGATTTATATAAATAGTGCCGCAAATTGAATCGTAACTTCCACATAACTGCGATAATCTACGCTCCTTAGAAATACATTATCATGACATGAATTTAGGGTCCATGACTTGACGACAAAGAAAATAATTGTATTCCTGTATCCATCAACTTCTGAAACGTTATATTACTCGGGGTTTAACCCCTCTTTTATCCCCTACTACCTAAAGCGATTTTACCCAAAAAACAATTCGAAGCGTTTTTTTTTTTTTGTCGGGTACTAGCTGGATACCAAACTGGAAAATGATACATGAATTGGTTCGAAAGCTATTGCAGCTACTAACAGACAGACGTACAGGCCGACCGACAGACAAAAAGATTTTCATTCCAGAATCAAGTTTTCTATATGTTTTGAGACTTTTTACGCCATTTGAGCAAAAAAAAAGTTTGCGAAATTTCTGTCTGGATATATATATATATATATATATATATATATATATATATATATATATATATATATATATATATATATATATATATATATAATTATATATATGCTGCTTAATAGTGTCGTGTTATTTATAGTGAAGTGTCTACCCAGATTGTTATCGGAATCACTAGTCAAGCTTATCGGGTACCGTAATAACTACACTATACGGATTAAGAATATTTGTTAGGTCCAGAAATGGGGTCCAAAAACTGCCTTAATATTTTATTGTTGTAATAGACAGTTTTTATGCGCCTCTTACCATTATTGCGGTACATTTTACATCCCGAGTAATGACACTGAGAACGACCCAGGTGGACGCTTTGCGATAATTAACGCCACACAATCAAGCGGCAGTCAGATGTCTCTAAGGTCTAACGTTGAACATACTAACACCTGGAAGATGATTTCCAATGAGATCGAAGGGGTTGGCAGATATAAGCACCCGAATCAAACTACAACAACCCAAGCTATCTTTATTCACCGCTCTAAGAAGTGGGCAGAGTGAGGCCTTATATTTCCTTTCCTTTCATATTTCGTTAACCTCTCGAAAATGGCTCCAAAAGTAGAGGACGCGGTTCACCCCTGGAACCAAGTATTTATCACACTTATGACCGCAAAAACCTCACCGAATATATATATATATATATATATATATATATATATATATATATATATATATATATATATATATATATATATATATATATGAGAACCTAAAAAGTCTGTATCTAACCTCTGATATCGGCCATAGTTCGCGATCATTTGACGAAATATTTTTAAAACTAAGTAACTCGGATCTTCTTAACGAATTTTTCTGTGAAATTGGCTAATAGCAGAGATTCACTAAATGTTTAGACATATTTAACTGCAAGTCCCCTAGCTAATATTTTTTCGGGATAAGTATTGTAACATTAGCCTATGTGTTACTTTGTTGAATTTGTCGACTCCTTTCTTGTCATATCTAAGCTTATAGTTATTTGTTACCAACTTTTTCATTTTAGATTTGTACCTGAAAAAGCCACATGGTGGCAAAACCTTTAAAATATTCTTACGGTTTGTCAAAATGTTCCCAAACTGCAGCTTTCACCTCTTCGTCGTCACTGGAATTGCGCCCGCGAATGTCCTTTTGCAAATTTACAAATAGGTAGTAGTCTCTGTGGGCCATATCTGGACTATACCGAGCGTGATCATTTTCGTCGTAACTGGAGTAACGCATTGTGGCTTGTGCGATTTCAGCAGTGTATACGAGTGCATTGTCATGGAGCAAACGCACGCATCTGGTCAGTTTCCCACGTTTTTTCTCCCGAATATGTTGTTGTCATTTATGCAGGAATGTTGCGTAATACGTGCCATTGACTGTGGTGTTGCGTTCCTTAAAGTCTATGAGAAGAATACCACCACAATTCCAAAAAATCGTAGCCATCACTTTTTTGACAGCTGACGACCTTACACTTTCTTGGCGGAGCTTCTCCTATACGCTTCAATTCCATCGACTCCCCTTTGCACAAACAATCATATTAGAGAACCATAGTTTCATCCCCTGTGAAAATTGTGCGTCCACAGGGTTTTCTCCACAGGGGTCCAAAAAGGATCGGGCACATCCAACACGACGCTGACGCTGAACTGCTGAAAGATGTTTGCGGACCCACCTTGCACTAACTTTATTTATGCCTAAATGGTCGTGTAGGATTCGGCGAACGCTTGTATCTGAAATTTCCGAAATTTTTGATAATTGTTTCACTTTCAAAAGTCGATCGCTTAATATGAGATCCTCAACAAAGGCAATCTTGTGCGTCACCACTTCCACCGTCCTTCCTGTTCTTGCGTCATCTTCCTTCTCCTGAGACCCCCCACCACCTTTTTGGTCAATCTTGTACTACAGATGGAGAATTTTCCCCTAGACCCCAAACCAGCCGATCTTTCATGCTTTGAGGTGGAAGACCTTCTCGAATAAAGAATTTAATACAGATATATGCTCAATTTTCGTCACTTCTGACATCGTGATGAACCGGTGTCAGTTATAAGAAAACTAATTGACTGAAAATCCATTTTTGTTTTTGCCAAGCCTAATAAGACTTGAACCAATGTCTTACCAAAATTCTACAGGCTGAGAGACCCTGGATATATCTCAGGCCGCGAAATTTTGGCACTTACCTCGTACATCAAGTATCGGTCACAGCCATCTCAATTATGACGTATGTTGAGGTTTTAAATCAAATTAGAGAACCCAAGTGGGGCTGTGTTAACCTGAATATACGATTATCTGTAACAGTCATTTTGTTTCCTATTGTCGTCCTAGACACCTTCGATAATATAATTCGATGTGGTAGCTACGCGTTCCAGAAACTTTCATTCTATAAATGTAGGTGAAGCTTAACTCAATTTGACCTATCTGCTGATTACATATACGCGAATCGATAAACTAACATCAACTATGCAATAATATATTTCCATTGTTTATACACTTACTGTTATTAGGTTTCTGTATCAAGAACCACAACAGTAATGACAGCGTAATTGTTGACATAAACTTAATTAAAGTGAGTCAAGCAGCACCAATTCTGCTGTTACGTGTCACGTTCCCGGTTGATGTCAATGATATCAGAATGAGGGGTTCATTAAATTCTTAAATAGGTAATGAATCGCATGTCGTTTGCGTGGAAGGCTTTCATAAAGAATTCCTGGAAACACAGTGGAAAGAACTTTATACATATTATAGCTGTAGCTAATGCTGAATGTGGTATAAGCTCAATTACCTGTGAGAACATGTAATTTTAACTACTACTGTTCTCACAGAGGAATATTTTTTATAGCTTTAATGGAAATCAATTGCTTTTAGAGGCATGTGAACAATGTCACTTTATGGTATTAGTTTCGTTGTATGTAGCATCTAGTTAATTAGTAGTCCCATTCGTGCAGTTTTTAACTCCTATTTGTAAACTATCTAACGAACATATTGCTAATGGCGAATATAAGCAATTACAGTAAAGGAATTCTACCTAATTGAAATCAGTTTCATAAACACGGATATTTTCTCATAGAGTAGCCTACTTGATCTGGTGAAATATATTGTGAATATCCAGTGAAATACAAACTCATTCGAAATAAATACAAACGTTAAAGGTGTACTCTTAGATTCAAATTGACCAGCATTTTCAGCCCAATAAAGGATAACAATTAAAAAAAGTCAAGTCTGGACGCAGCAACCGCGTTATAGTAGCCAATTTTCAACCAAATATTTTGCATCTACAAAACATTTTTACAATATGTTTCAAATTAAACGACCCACGAGAAAAGAAGTTATTCGAAAATACAAATTTGTAAAAAATAAACAATCTACGACATCATTTCAAATTCCATAAGACATTTCGCACATTCAACGTTGACAAGGATCGGTAGACTATCAATGTCTTTTAGTTTAGAGAAATTTAAAATCGACCAAGGACACAACAGTCAATGACAATGAGTATAAATGAGCCGGGTTGTCATATGTAATTAACTATCATTTATTGTATATATATATATATATATATATATATATATATATATATATATATATATATATATATATATATATATATATACATTTGTGTGTGTGTATAACATCGGGCATTACACATATTCGTAAATATTGATGACAAATGAAAATGAAAGTTCGTTGAAAAAATAAATCCATCCAATAACTGCAGTTAAAACGTAACTATAAATTTTGAATTACCAGCTCTTCCTGATACTTTAAAATAATATATTATATTCTACTTTATACTATCTGTCAATTCTGTGTCGCTGTCATACTATTGAATATCTTATTTTGCTAATTTGTGATATAAACATGGTAAGTAAATATTACTAAATTCAGGAAAAACTGAAACTGCTTTTTCCTCCGATTTATTTATTTCGGAAAATGACGTTTGACATATTGAAATTTGGACAGGACAACGTCTGTCAGATCAGCCAGTACGAGATGAATCAGATAAATGTCATTTTACAGTTTACCCCACGGACAGTTTTAAATATCGACCGCTGATAGATAACGTTTGGCATTTTGCATGTAGGATGACATTATTTCTACCATTTGCTTCCTTGTCTTTGCTGAGTTATTTACATTTAAACTTCTCCGCTGGCCTGATGCAATAAGTTATTTTTTTACAATTTCTCTATTTTTTTTAGCTCGCTATCTTACATGCCCCTTCCCACCCGATACTTCTATTCACTCCTGGCTTCCTAACTTTTTTCGGGGTTGTTTGCAAAACAAATTTCTTGTGGTTTGTGCATCCAGCGGGGCTTCTAAGCATGCTTCTACAAAAATTCTAGAAAGGCTCCGTGAGGTAAGCTGCAAATTTACCAGATAAATTTTATTTTTACTTGATTTACTGCTGTTTTTGTAAGACAAATTAAATTTCTGTTTGTCACTTGTTTTGTCTGTTTTATTTATACAACTGACTGTAAATCATTAGTGAAGATTTATGTAGAGATCTTGTATTTTATTTGTCCTTTTTATAGTAGATACTTTTCTTTTACTAAATCAAAAACCTCAATCTTATAAAAATTCACTACCCTAATGTACTTGCGGCGTCTAGAAATTGAATTGTTGACTTGTAGACGTACATGAACATTGACGTACTGTGTCATTTAGGTGACATTGGCCTGTTTCACCGTTAATATAATACATATTATACATTAATTAAATACTCAATCAAAAGGCTTCTTGTCTATACAATAAAATTTTATTAGTTCCCTACGCGTTTCGGCTAAGTAGTTGTTTGCTTTTTTTATTTCAACAACACACCACGAGGGCTTACAGCCTAAATACTATCGTACCGTGGGTGTCGACCAGGAGGAAAAGGGCAACTTGTTAATTATGGACTTAAAGGTTTAGAGGTTCGGGGGAGAAGGAAAAACATGTGCCGGCAAGGAATTCCACAACTTGGAAGTCCTCGGGACAAAAGATCGGGCATAACAGGATGTTATATGTCTGGTGACCTGGACAGTAAAAGGGTGCATTCGTTCTGTTTCCCTGGTAGATCTGTTGGGGGCAGCAGGTGGAGGAACTATAGAAGAAAGCTCCTCTCAACAGTGCCCGTGCAGATATCTATAAAAAAGAGAGAGGTCACGTCGGTGGGCAAGGGATGGCAGCCTTTGGGTGAGGGTAAGGTCACCGGTGAGACGTATAGCTCTCTTCTGAATGGAGTCCAGGATAGCGAGTGTAGAAGCGGCAGCAGCACCCCAGATGTGAGAGCAGTATTCGAGGTTTGGTCTTATTTGTGAAGTATATAAGGTATAGAGATTAGCTGGTGAAAAGTATTTGCGAGCCCTGAAGAGGAAACCTAATTTCTTAGCAGCCGCTTCTGCAATTGATGTGACATGTTGGTGCCAATTGAGATTTCGATCCACAGAAATGTCAACAAGTAAAAAGGACTCATTACATTGAATAACTTGGTTGTTTATTGTGATGGGTCTAGGGCTGGTGTATCTCTTATGAGATAGAAAGCAAGACTGTGATTTGGTGGGGTTGAATTGTCCAAGATTTCTACTTCCCCAGTCTAATAATTTTTGGAGATCCACGGAGACAGAACCCTCCATGAGTCTGCGATCCTCATCTAATTGGGCTAAAGAGACATGCTTAGATAATTGTATATTTGAGTGGAGGGTGCTGTCGTCCGCGTAACTATGAACTGGGTTGGATGTTCTAGAGAGGAGGTCATTGATGTGGAGAAGAAACAAGGTAGGGGCTAAAGCTGAACCTTGAGGAACTCCTGCATTAATTGGATACAGTTTAGAGGAATGGCCATCCACGACGACAGACACGCTCCGATTGGAGGGGAAATTTGCTGTCCACGTACAGAGTTTTGGTGGTAGGCCATAGTCCGATAGTTTATTAAGCAGCGCTGCGTGCCAGACCTGGTCGAATGCTTTGGATATGTCTAGAGCGACAATCTGTGATTCACCGTGTAGTTCCATGGAGTTGTTCCAAGAATAGGTGACAAAGGAAAGGAGGTCGGCAGTTGAACTGCGCTGACGGAATCCATACTGCCTGTCACGGATTAGACTGTGTTTTTCAAGAAATTTTAATAATTCGGTGTTTATATACTTTTCCATCACTTTACAGACGACTGAAAGGAGAGAAATGGGCCTGTAGTTGCTAAGAAGCGCTTTGGATCCCTTCTTGTGGACGGGTTGTACTCGAGCAGTTTTCCAGTTACTAGGGAATATGCCTCTATTGTAAGATGTCTGAAACAGACGAGTCAGGACAGGAGCAAGTTCTGATGCGCATTTTTTGAAAACAATTGCTGGGATCTTGTCAAGGCCAGAGGCTTTCCTGGTATTAAGAGAACAGAGCATCTTTCGTACCTTTTTAGCTTTGAAAGTGATATCCGTCGTTTTATGCGCGACATTGGGGACTGTTGGTGGTTGAACATTTGGAGGTGGGTTGAGAGTAGAATTTCCGGCGAACAACGAGGCAAAAAGTTCAGCATTGCCCAGGGCGGTAGAAACAATTTCATCCCCTGAGACAAGAGTTGGAAACGTGCTCTTGCAGAAATTATTCCCAATATATTTAGCAAGAGTCCACAAGGGTTTTCTGCCGCTGGAGCTTAATAGGACTTTGTTTTTGATGTGGTTATTAAACGAGTTTTTTCGCCTCGGAAAGAATGCGGTCATAGCGGTTTCTTGCGTCGTTAAATGCTTGACGGTTTTCTTGACTGGGATTGTGTAGAAGCTTTTTGTGAGCTTTGACCTTTTAAGTCTGGCCTTGTCACAGGATTTAGAGACACAGGGCTTTTGAGTGGCTGCAGAGGTTTTCTGTGTACGTGGAATAAATAATTCCTTGCCAGCTTGGATAATTTCGTTGACGTTTTGTGAGATATCAGAGGGGTCAGAATGAGAGAAGCAGACAGACGCCCATCGAAATGAGGAAAAGTAATCTCGCATTTCGTCCCAGTTCGCGGAGTTGTAGTGCCAAACGATACGTGGGTGTGATGACTGTGTGACCTCGGGTTGCATTGCACAGGAAGCAGTGACCATGCCGTGGTCTGAGCGACCCAGGGGGGCGGTGACTGATATCTTATAGCAGTCAGGATTTGTAGTAAGAAGGAGATTCAAGGGATTTGAGCTGTTTAGTTTGTTAGGATGCTTTTGATCTGCTTTTAACTACATGCTTAACTTAGCTGCAGCTGTTATTTTACTATAGCCTTTTAGCTTGTTTTACTGTAGCTTTTTAGTTTGTTTTACTGTTTGAGCTTAGATGTTAGCTTTGACGCTTTCTGTATTGATTGTTTTTATATCATTGTGCTCCATTTAGCAAAAAACAGCGAATAATATTTTATTGTTTGGAAAAGATGCCTTTTCATTTAGTATTTAATTATGTCTATTATAAGTGAAATATTATACATTATCTACTAATTAATGTATCTCAAACTAAAACCCGTTCAGTCACCTTTCCAGTTGCTTATAGGATTCTATTTTTCACTTAGTTGGACACAGGCAGCATAACATTACCGTTTTTCTACTGCATACAGAATTTTGCAGAGTGTTCGCCGATGCGGAAAAGTCAGTGAGGCGGTTGGCGAAGCGTAGTGCGTGAATACGCTGTAACAAGCGGTTTAGCATTCAAACTCCTCCGCCACCACCACCAGCAAACATTGTTTCTACTTTCTGCTTAAAGAACCTTTTTAATTGTTGCCCTAATGCAGTGCACGCGTACAACATTTCATACTCTATATACCTTACATTATTTGTAGAGCAGCAGATACAACAAGGGCCAGTGAGTTAATTCCGCTGTGTTTACCATTACTTGTTACTAAATGCGAAATTATTGTAGACTCCACACACCCATAGTAGTTACTAAATGTGAAATTATTGTAGAATCTACACACCCATAGAAGTATTCTCTATATGTACTATTTATATGCCCTGTTTAGGTCTAGACATGGGAAATATATAAAGCATTAAGTTATTTTTTTTATATGAGGAGCTGACAAAAGCCCTAATGTATGTCCCGTCATGGGTGATCTTTCTCTCAGGTGTAGGGTTGAGAAGTAGGCAGATTGACGCCTTAGAGTTTATTTCCTTCTTTCATATTTCCCTAACCTCTTAATGCAAAAACAATAGCCAAAACATTGAGTGTCAACAAATTTTAGAAGGGGTTCGACCCGAAAACCAAGTGTTTCTAATATATATATATATATATATATATATATATATATATATATATATATATATATATATATATATATATATACAGGATGGCGCATTGAAAACGAAACAGACCGATTTGCGCCCAGAGAAATTTTTTTAAGAAACGCTGTAACACGTCAATTTTAATATTGAGGGGGACATGTTTTGACATAAAACTCAACTTTGTCACATCAATCCCTTAAGGGTGGTGATAACAACCCTTATATTTTAAATAGGGAACATGGGTCGAGTGTTACATCATTTGAGAGCTCTTTCTTCTCTGAATTCAGTACACTAATTTTTTTGGAAGTTTTATCAACTAGTTTAAAGATTATTCACAGTTGGAGTTGCAAGAACGTATTTCATTCATTGTGATAAGAAATGCACTAATTAGTCAATTTTTCGTTAAAAAAAAACTAAAAAACAAAACCAAGCATTCAAAAATGTTTATTCAGTTAAGTAAGTGTTCAAATTGTTGACCACCAGCTTCCATACAAAAGTACAAATTTTGTTCAAAACGAGCTCTGACATTCTGGAGCATTTGTGGAGTTATTTGACGGCATTCTTCAACAATGCGTGGTCGTAATTCTTCCAGAGACTCCGGTTCTGTTGCGAAAATTCTACTCTTTAAATGGCCGCATAGAAAGAAGTCTAAAGAAGTTAAATCCGGTGATCTAGGGGGGCACTCAATAGCACCTCTACGCCCAATCCATTGCTCTGGAAACTCTCTATTCAAAAACTCCCTAACACGTTGTGAAAAATGCGGAGGAGCTCCATCTTGTTGAAACACTAATTGATTTTCTTGATAGCGATCATCATTTTCAACAATCTCAATTAGTAGAGGGTAAACGATATTTGCTAGTAACGCCAACTACGTTTCGCCACTCAAATTGCCAGTCCAGACAGTCAATTTATGTGGAGTTTAAGTGTGGACTTCGTGAAAATTCCTTGGATTATTACCTGCCCAATAACGGCCATTATGACGATTGACTGTAGAGTTTAATAAAAACGTATACTCGTCTGAAAAACAGATATGGAACAGAAAGTTCCCGTTATCAGCTATTCGTGCAGTCATAACTTCACAAAACTCCAACCTCCGATTAAAATCATCTTCATTCGGTTGTTGTACAAGATGATTTTTATACGGGTGAAATTTATGATGCTTCAATATTCGCTGAATTGTTCTTCTTTTGATGTTTGAAACAGTGGCAAATTTTCTCGTGCTCAAAGTTGGTTCTGCAGCAATTTGTCCTAAAACTTCAAAATCAGTAGTCTCATTTCTAACCGGAAATTCACGTGCAGGATCCCGTTTTTTGTTGGCTACTGAACCACTTTGTCGAAACTTTGCAACTAACCCCAAAATGTATTTTCTGTTAACATGTCTGTTCGGATGTCGTTCATTAAACAAATTTGCGGTACGGTTGGCACAGTCATCGTTTTTGAAAAAAAAAAAAGTAATTATTTCAACACTTTCTTCTACAGAATACACCATTGTGAAATTAATGTTCGGTAGTACTATCAAGTATCAAACCGACCGATAAACTGAAATAATAAACCGCATTTCTCTCATTCCGATAAGAAACAAAACATTGACTATCAGCACATTTCTTATCGGAATGAGTGAAAGGCGTTTTTGCATCTTCAACTGTGAATAATTTTTAAACGAGTTGATAAAATTCTAAAAAAAATTAGTGTACCGAATTCAGAAAAGAAAGAGCTTTCAAATGATCTAACACTTGACCCATGTTCCCTATTTAAAATATAAGGGTTGTTATCACCACCCTTAAGAGGTTGATGTGACAAAGTTGAGTTTTATGTCAAAACATGTCCCTCAATATTAAAATTGACGTGTTTCAGCGTTTCTTAAAAAAAAATTCTCTGGACGCAAATCGGTCTGTTTCGTTTTCAATGCGCCACCCTGTATTATTTTTACAAACCTGGATAAATATTAGTTTACATTAACTTATTTTCACCAAAGTAATCTCTGGTATTATTTGTTCCCCTTCATTTAAATACATTCCTGTATAATACAAAACATATAGACTCAACACATAAACACTTTAGAAACGCAAGAAGACCATATATATATATATATATATATATATATATATATATATATATATATATATATATATATATATATATATATATATATATATATATATATATATATATATATATTGTGTGTGTGTGTGTGGGTACGTGCCGTCGTGCATGCCTGTGTTTGTGCGTACGTGGGTGAGTGTGTGCGCTCGTGGAAGGGTTTCCGCGGTCATTACTGTGAGATATACTTGATCCTTGGGCTGAACCGCGTACAGAATTTATTAAAACTCGACGTTTCGGCTGTTACCAACAAAATTAGCCGAATGTTTTGTACCCGTAATATCAAAACCATATTCACAACAGAGCAGAAACTGTCAAATGTAATATAAACTCCCAAGAATACGATTCCCAACAAATCCACACGGAGTTTATGGAATGCCTTGTTCCGATTGTTCCCAACCTTATATGGGACAAACGAATAGATGTATCCCCAATAGAATAGATGAACACACCCCTGCAGTTAGAAAATCCGACCTATCATTCGCACTGGCACTGGCTATATTCATACAGCAAAATTTATTTTGGCGATGCCAAAACAATCGCCCCGGTTTACAACCCCAAAACCATAATTATCCGCGAAGTGGCCGATATCGAAAAATGTCCCGATTGTTTAAATAAGAGAGATGGTGGTCTTCGCCTTGCGATTACTTGGAAACCTATCATATCCTTATTAGAAAAACATAAAAAGACAATTAATTGAATTGACAATTTAGCTGCCCCATTGCATAAATCAATAAATACATATAATATTAGAACCTCGGTGGTTCAGTGGTAAGAACGTGTGCCTCTGAACCGAAGGGTACTGGGTTCGATCCCAGGGCACTCCTTTCACTTTTTCAGTACAAACTGTGAAATTAACATCAACCGAGGTTCTGGCATTTTATTTGAGCAAGTTGAATGTCTGCACGTTCCGCCCTGCGGAGGGGGCGTAAAGCCGTCGGTTCCGTGTCCATGCGATGTTGGGCACGTTAAAGATCCCTACCCTCCTTACAGAAAGGTAAGGGTTCGGCAAAATTTCCAGGATAGTGAGGTGAAACTTCTCCCTGGCGTCGGTGATTGGCCATAGTCCCGGAAATAGGCCGACGCTAAAGAAACAAAACACACACACACACACACACACATATAATATTTACGATCATACCTGACTTAAGAGACCTCAAACCGACTAATTACACTGATTATGAGGCAGTTAGACGAAATGTTATAAATAACACAAGAGTTACGGTGAACGCTCAGATATCTCTCGGGTCTAGGGTTGCACACACAGAGACCTTAGAGACGATCTGCAGCAAGATTTGAGAAGCAGGCATATTGAGTCCCGTAATCAAGCTACAAAAACCGAAGCTACCTTAGTCACAGCTCTAAGAAGTGGGAGATTGAGGCCTTAGAGTTCATTCCCTTAACCTTTTGAAATTGGCTCCAAAACAGGAGCTGAAACATCGAGTTTTAATAAATTCTGGACGCGGTTCAACTAGAGAACCAAGTATATCTCATATTTTATATATATATATATATATATATATATATATATATATATATATATATATATATATATATATATATATATATATATATATATATCTGGAGCTCAACATTTGCGGAAACATAACCACAGTATATTTAACATTTAAACATACCAATGTGAAAAGTGTATCAATTTCAAATATCAGGCAAGCGATAAAAGTCTAGACGCAGCAAATGCGTTATGATAGTGAATTTTCATTAAAATGTTTTTAATAGCAAATATGTTTTTTTTAAGAAAGCAGACATCAAATTTGGTTACCAGTATAACCTATATAGTAGAAACAATGTGCCATGTTACATCAAAATAACTTTACTGTTTAAAAATGTACAAACATTTCCGCAAGTAAACTTAAAGTGTTCCCGAAAAAACTGGTTTCTTGGTCAACCTTATAGGTTGATAGCAAATTTTTCAAATTTGAAGCATTGAATGAAAATTCGATACCATAACGCACTTGTTGCGTCCAGAATTTTTTTTCATACAAACATGCATTATATTTTGATGCAAAATGCAAAATGCAATAACATAAAGCGTGTTCGATCAAAAAAAAAAAAAAAGAAGAAAATTTGTATCACCAACGAGTTATGGGCCAGCCTGTGATTGTAGAAATCTTTTTTAAGATGTAGCTCAAGACACCCTATAATTAATGTATATATGTAATGTAATGTAATTTTTTTTCGTATCTTGTATAATAACGGATATACGGAGCTTTATTGATTTTGTACGAAAATTCGACAAAAATTATATACCATTAAACGATAAACTCTATAGCTAAGACTAGTGCCAAGCATCAACGAAAGGTTCTAGTTGAAAGGAATTTTCTGGAAATATTTTAGTAAAATGAAGTATAATAGCGGTTGAAGCTAAGACTTAAGGCTTTGTAAAACATTCTTCTTGAGACATTTTCTTTCCTTAGTTAGTATTAGTCTCAGGTTCTGTGCCTAAATGTTTTGACGTTCTAAATCGCGACTTTGACGTTTTGAGGAAAACCCCAATTTATTTTTCATTAAATGCCTATAACTTTTTTGTATTTTAACCTACAGTCCTAAATTTTGGTAGATAATTTACCTATAGTTTGGTTGTCCTTACTTTGTTATTTCCAGAGATATAGATTTTTTTCGAAAGAAAACACCAAATTTTCAGGGAAAACCTGGGCCGATTTTTCTGGCTAACGAACTCATCCAAGCCACTTGCAAAAGAAAGATATTCACCAAATTTAGTCAAAATTGGCCCATTTTTTCGTGAGTTAACGGTGTGATACATACACACACACACACACATACATATACATATACATATATATATATATATATATATATATATATATATATATATATATATATATATATATATATATATATATATATATATATATATATATATATATATAGAAACATATAAAAATTGAAACTGACCCCGGATATGTGTTCAACGGGGCCTAATTAGCGCTCATTAGAAAAAATTTTTAACTATTGTTTATTGAATTAAAATTAAAAGCGTCATACCGATTTACGCTTTGTTTTTCATAAGTGAGTTTTGCAATATTTTCTAATAAAAACTATATAGTCTTAATTCTACATTTACTTTAATCAACAAACGGACAGCTTGCGCATAAGTAACGCAACAAGGCCATAACTGTTAAACCAAGAAACGCATCGATCTCAAAATTTGTAGGATTGCATAACAGATTATTTGCGACTATTTGCTGGCATTATAGACATTTTTGAAGCACCCCCTTTTATGGAGGGTAACAACTCTTTAATTTCTTAAAAAGTAACATGGGTCTTGCGACATATTTCTGGAAAGCGTATTCAGCGTACTTTTTCCTAGTATTTATTATTTTTAAATTAGCTTTGGTATGAACGAAAAGAATCGGCTTTTTATGAAAATAAACGAAGTAAAATAATGACTATTCAAGTAATTTATCTCTGTCCAAAAAAGCCTAAAATACATGGCCTTATCATACATGGAATTTATTTAAGGGATAACACAGGCTACACTTTAATAATTTCACCCAGAAAATCAGTTTTGTCAAAATTATGTATCCACGCGATAAATCAAAAAATCATTAGTAAAGACTTATGCAGAGATCTTGTATTTTATTTGTCCTTTTTATAGTAGTTACTTTTCTTTTACTAAATCAAAAACCTTAATCGTATGAAAATTCTCTACCCTAACGTACTTGCTACGTCTTGAAATTGTATTGTTGACTTGTAGACGTACACCCCTTTTATGGAGGGTAACAACTCTTTAATTTCTTAAGAAGCAACATGGGTCATGCGACATATTTCTGGAAAGCGTATTCAGCGTACTTTTTTCTAGTTTTTATTTTTTTTTTAAATTAGCTTTGGTAAGAACGAAAAGAATCGGCTTTTTATGAAAATAAACGAAGTAAAATAATGACTATTCAAGTAATTTATCTCTGTCCAAAAAAGCCTAAAATACATGGCCTTATCAGACATGGAATTTATTTAAGCAATAACACAGGCTACACTTTGATAATTTCACCCAGAAAATCAGTTTTGTCAAAATTATGTATCCACACGATAAATCAAAAATGTATTAAGGGATTTTGATGCAACTCGGCAAGAATCTTTCTTTTATTAATGGCTTGGATGTGTTTGTTACCCAGCCCTATTGGGCCAGTTTTTCTAAATAAAAAAAATAAAAAATTTCCGAAAACAAATTTGTATCTCAAAAAATAGCAAAGGTATTTTGATGAAATTTGGTTGGTATGTTGCCATCGTAAATATCCTACTACGTACCAAAACTCAACTTTCTAGGTTTATAGAAAATTGAGGTAAGCAAATTTGAAGCAAAATTGAAAATTCGCTACCATAACGTACTCGCTGCGTCACTAAATTGTAATTTTGTGATATGGCTCACCTAAGTGAATAAGAACGTATCACAATTTAATGATGATTGGTTATGGTGATCGTAAAGGGACCTATAATGACGTTTGTCATTTATTCAATGAGGTTTACCCTGACCGCCCACCTCTTGACAGGTCTACGGTAAGCAGGCTGCACCACAAGTGTACTGAAATGGGGAGCGTAAAAATCGCCCCAAGGCTGGCCGCCCTGTAACTGCTACTCCGGAGGAAAATACGCTGGATGTATTGCTTGCTCCACAAGAATCTCCCAAAACTTCTGCACTAGATAGAAGTTACTAGAACGAACGAGATCGCCAGACGTTCTGTACAGCAGATTTTGTCTCCAGAAAAGTATTTTCCCTATAAGGTTCCTAATCTGCAAGGAGTTTTTGCAGAGCATTTTATAGAAGGATCGAATTTTGTGAACAAATAATCCAGATTATTCAACAAAATGGATATTTTTGTATTAGGTTGTGTTCTCTGAAAAAACTACCTTTTGCCTTAATGGTAGTGTAAACGGACACAATTGCCGATATTGGTCTCACAGTAACATCCATTGGATGGAAGAAATTCATACCCAAAATCCTCAAAAACTAAACGTATGTGCCGGAATTGTTAGTCGTCGTGTAGCTGGACCGTTCTTCTGCGCAAAGACTTTAACAGGTCCACGCTATCTAAGATGATTACAAGAAGATATTGTGTCCCGTATCAGAGAATTGTTTCAAAATGCTTTCCGCAATGTCTACCTGCAACAAGGTGGCGCCCCACCTCATTTCAGTCGAGAGGTCAGGGAATACCATAATGTGACATTTCGTAGCTGATGGATAGGCAGAAGAGAACCAACTAAGTGGCCACCCAGGTCTCCAGATTTGTCTCCACTCGATTTTTTCTCTGGTGTCATTTTCAAACGTTGTTTACAACGATCGGCCTGTGAATGTGGAACAGTTGCGAGACCCAATTGTTGTAGCCTTTCAGCAGGTGCCTAACGGTCACTTCAAAACTCGATTCATCAAGCTTTACCATTCTCAAGAGTTCAAGGGGCTCAATTTAAGCATCTTCTTCAATAAAGTAAGATGTTACCATTTTCCCAAATAAATTTTATAAAATTTCGTTCTTGCCCCAGGTAACTTAAAAACATTAAATCATTAAAAAGTACGCTGAAAACGCTCTCAAAAAATGTGTCGCATTATACATTTAAAGAATTAAAGGGTTGTAACCCTCCAAAAAGGGGGTGCTTCAAAAAATGTCGATAATGCCACCAAATAGTGGCAAATAATCTTTGTTATGCAATCCTACATATTTTGAGTACGATGGCTTTCTCAGTTTAAAAGTTATCACCTTGATGTGTTACTTATGCGCAACCCTGTATAATATGATTACTAAACTAGAGTTGAGCAGGGTCGGGCACGATCAACACCTGGTTGAGTGGACCAGTGCAGGCCTGTAAAAATTTTGTTTAGTAACAGCAATAGTTGACTGGAGTGGTGAAATAAAAACAATTTTCTAAGTTTTATGTTGGGTTTCTAGATACAGCAACTAATTTAATATTGATTTACTTACACCCCTGTAACTAACCAGCTGTTTTTTTTTTGTCACTACATGAATTTGAAGAGGTCTATTTAAATTTTAATGTCAGAATAAAATACTTTAGACTGGAGACACATTGAAAGCCTTGGTACCCCAATATTTACATTGGGGTTGGAATAGAATATAACCGATTTCGACGACATAATGGACTTGGCAGCTCTTTCTCGCTAATGTTACGTGTGACATTGCAGAAAATCAGGCTTCATTCTTTCAAAGTAATCTTATTAAATGGATTTTCGGGGCGAGTATTGTGCTGATTCAGCAGTTCGTCGCTCATGTATAAGTAAAAGGGTGAAAGTGTTATAGCTGGTGGGTGCCAGCTCATCGAACAATACTTCGACGTATGTGATTGCATTTGACCATGATCTTCGCTGTGTTATTGTAATGCAGTTTAGGGTCAACGTGCCTCCGCCTCAGGGAAAGGGTATGTGAAAAATCTATATTAAAATATTGAGTGATTTATCTTAGGTTTGATTATTTCGTTCAGCATCGGCCAATCTCATCATTATATTTACTAACATTTTAACCACTAAGGTTAAATACAAACCCAATAATAATTGTTAAAGAAAACCTGTACTAACATTTAAAAAGTGTGACGCAGCAAGTGCGTTATGGTAGTGACTTTTCCTAGAAATGATCTATACTCTTTACTGAATTTTCTTAGAAATAGAAAAAGTTCACTAATGGGGAGATCCCGACTTTTGAATTTTGAAAAAATGTCTTCAAATGAGCGCGAACTAGGACCCCTAAACCCATATTCGGGGTCAGTTTATATATATATATATATATATATATATATATATATATATATATATATATATATATATATATATATATATATATATATATATATACAGGCTGTTTCAAAAAACATGCACCATCGCTCGTGGGGCAATTCCTTACTAAAAAATAAGAAAAAAAGTTCCTGTGCACATGGGCCCGGAAACGCATAGTTTCCAATATACAGGGAGTTGAATTTTAATTTTTTTTTAATTTTTTATAAATAATTTCAAAACCACTGGATTGATTTTAATGAAACTTGGAACTTGAAAGTGTATTATGAAAGTGCATATTTTCAAGTGAGAATCTGCTTTCAACTGCCTCAGTGGCGTGCGTACGGGGTAACTGTAAAAATTCATTTGGAGAAAAAATATGTGCGCCACTGTCTTTTTCCAATTTTGATACATCAGTTATGAAGCTTATTACATAAGCCACAAAAGCTGCCTCTTGGTATTTTTTCGTTCAGGGTATCCCTTAGGAGATATGATTAATTTTATAAAAAGGGGCAAAGTACCGATTCGTTGGAGTAATGAAAACAGTAATCGTAAAGTGCCATGAAACTATAATTTTTGACAGTTCTCTAAATTCTACAATTTTGAAGTGCTTTGTAGGCGTCAAAAGAGTTTTCGTGCTATTCTTTAAATTTTGATACGGTGCAGTATTTTCGTTTTTAGTTATTTGTTGATACTGAGCTGTTCATTAATATTATTTCCTCCTCTCAAGATGGTTTTCATTAAGTACACTTCAGCGGATTTGACTGATATGTTGTTAATTTATGGACAAACAAATCAAAATGCTAGACAAACTGTGCGAGTTTATCAGGAAACTTATCCGCAAAGAAGAATTCCTGACAAAAATATTTTCCCACGTATTGTAAGACATTTGAGAGAAACTGGTTCTTTAAAACCTTTAAAAGCTGACTCTGGGCGCAGAAGATACCGCCGAACTGTACGAGTTGAAGAGGCAATATTAAATAGAGTTGAACGTGATCCTAGTACAAGTACGAGAATTATTGCCACCGAACTGGGTAATATTTCGGCATCATCAGTTCACAGAACTCTGAAGGATAAAAGTTTATATCCCTATCATTTTACACGTGTCCAGGAACTTCTACCTAGAGACTTTCAACCAAGGGTAATGTTTTGTCAGTGGTTCTTAAACAAACTTAGGCACGACCAACATTTTTCTAAACGTGTACTATTTACTGATGAGGCGTCATTTACGCGAAAAGGTATCGTAAATTTTCACAATTTACATACATGGGCCGATGAAAACCCACACTCTCTAAGAGTTGCAAATTCGCAGTATCAATTTTCCATCAATATTTGGGCTGCTATTATTGAAAATCACATAATTGGTCCTGTTGTTCTACCGAATCGTCTTGACCATGAATCATATTTAAACTTTTTACAAAATGATTTGCCGTTGTTACTACCGCTTTTTATGAGAAATGGTACAATGTGGTTCCAGCATGATGGGGCGCCCGCACATTTTGCAGCAGTTGTAAGAACATATTTAGCCAACACATACGGTCACCGATGGATTGGTCGTGGAGGTCCGGTTTTATGGCCACCTCGATCTCCGGACCTGAATCCTCTCGATTTTTATTTGTGGGGTCTTTTAAAAGAAATAGTGTATAAAACACCAGTAAATACACGAGAAGAATTGTTGGGAAGAATAGAATATGCATTTGACAGCATTAAAGAAGATCAAAATATTTGCAGAAAAGTAAGAAGATCTTTGCGCAGAAGGTTAAATAATTGTAACGACGCTAATGGTGGTCACTTTCAACATTTTCTTTGGCTTTGTTATTAAAGTCAATTGAGTAATGTACAAAAAACAAGAGTTTGGAAAAATCATGGTGTCTTTACGATTACTTTTTTCATTTTTTATTTTTATTTTTTATTTATCATTTTTTATCAATGTTTGTAATATTCATTTCAATGTTTATCACCAATAGGTTTTACGTAGGTTAGTTATTTGCACGTTTATTGCTGTAATGTTTACTGTATGTTTTGTTTTGCATATTCTTATGGTTGCAGTAAACATATATTATTATTATTATTATTATTACGCCGACTAATCGGTACTTTGCCCCTTTTTATAAAATTAATCATATCTCCTAGGGGATACCCTGAACGAAAAAATACCAAGAGGCAGCTTTTGTGGCTTATGTAATAAGCTTCATAACTGATGTATCAAAATTGGAAAAAGACAGTGGCGCACCTATTTTTCCCCAAATGAATTTTTACAGTTACCCCGTACGCACACCACTGACGTAGTTGTAAGCAGATTCTCACTTGAAAATAGGCACTTTCATAATACCCTTTCAAGTTCCAAGTTTCATTAAAATCAATCCAGTGCTTTTGAAATTATTTATAAAAATTTAAAAAAAAAATTCAACTCCCTGTATATTGGAAACTATGCGTTTCCGGGCCCATGTGCACAGGAACTTTTTTTCTTATTTTTTAGTAAGGAATTGCCCCACGAGCGATGGTGCATGTTTTTTTAAACAGCCTGTATATATATATATATATATATATATATATATATATATATATATATATATATATATATATATATATATATATATATATATCACACCGATAACTCAAAAAATAATGGTGCGATTTTGATAAAATTTGGAATGTACCTTCCTTTTGTAAGCGGCTTGGATAAGTTCGTTAGCCACGAAAATCTAACCTGGTTTTCGGGGAAAAAAATTTTAGGCTTTCTTTGGGAAAAAAAAATATCTCAAGAAATAGAAAACCTATGGTAACTTAATTTGGTACGTAAGTTTACGATATTAAAAGGAAACTATACACCAAAATTTATATTTTTATGTTAAAAAAAGAATTATAAAAAAATAAATTATAAAAAAATATTTGGTGTCAGATCGTTTCTATGAAAATTCACTGCAATAACGCACTTGCTGTGTCCAGATATATATATATATATATATATATATATATATATATATATATATATATATATATATATATATATATATATATATATATATATATATATATATATATATACTGGTAGTTGAGTAGTTGACTATTTAATGGTTACTACTTAAAGAAAGTACTAACCATAAAATAGTAGTTTAAAATCGCGCCGGAGATTGTCTCGAAGGTCTCAGTGTGTTCAACTCTAGGCCTAAGAGAGATCTGAAATCTGAGAAAAAAAATTGGGTTTTCCTTAAAACGTCAATGTCGCGATTTGAAACGTCAAAATTCGCAACGTTTAGGCAAATAATTTGAAACAAATACGAATTATGTAAAGAAAACGTCGCAAGAAGATTGTTCTTAAGTTTCAGCTTCAACCGCCATTGTCCTTCATTTTACTAAAATATTTACAGAAAATTGATTTCAAGTAGACGCTTTCTCTGATGCTTTGGCTGTAGGTTTAGTTAAGTTGATGCTTTGGCGGTAGGTTTAGCTAAGTTCATGGTTTAACGGTCTATAATTTTTAGCTAATTTTCGTAGAAAAAATTCGTTATACCGCGACTTTTTATTTTTAGAAAGATGTCTTCAAATGAGTGAAAACTAGGCGCCCTAGAATCAATATCCGGGTTTACTTTCCGTTCTTATCGGTTTACATATATACAAAGTGACGCTTTTCTACGGTAAAGCTCAATATAATTGTTTTTTTTTTTAATTTAATATTATTGGCTGCGGCATCTCAGGTCATTAGCACATTTTTCCCATCATTAAATATTTTTTAAAATTTGCCAGACAGAGTCAAATTGGCTCGCCCGGGAATCGAACCCGGGACCTCTCGCTTAGCAGGCTGGCACCTAGCCACCTGCGCCACGAGGGCGTCCAATATAATTGTTATTATACAAGATACGAGAGAAAATTGTATACGTTAATTATAGTGTGTCTCAAGCTGCATCTTATAAAAATATTTTGACAATCACAGGCTCGTTGGTGATTCCTGCAATTGTTTTTTTTTTCGAACACCCTTATATTATTGCATTTTTGCATTTTTTTATCGAAATATGATGCATGTTTGTAAGAAAAGAGATTCGGGACGCGGCAAATGCGTTATGGTAGGGAATTTTCAGTAAATGCTCGTGATTTGAATAGCTCAATTTGCTATTAACCTATAAGGTTCGTTGGCCACGAAATCAGTTTTTTCGGGAACATTTTAAGTTTACTTTTGTACATTTTCAAATAATACAGTTATTTTGATGAAACTTGGCACATTGTTTCTACTACATAGGTTATACTGGTAACCAAATTTGATGCCTGCGTTCTTTAAAAAAAAAAACACATATTTGCTCTTAAAAACTTTTTTATGAAAATTTACTACCATAACGCATTTGCTGCGTCCAGACTTTTTTTAAATAAAGCTGCGTACCAAATTTAGTTGCCATACCTTCCCTTTGCATGTGGCTTCTATAAGTTCGTTATCGGAATATCGGCCCAGGTTTTCCCGGAAAATTTTGCGTTTTCTTTCGAAATTATTATTTTTTATCTCCGGAAATAATAAAGCTATGGTAGTCAAATTTGGTACACAGGTTTATGACATTAAAAGGAAACTATATGCCAAAATTTTGATTTCTATGTTAAAGGAAAAAAAGTTATAAAAAATATTTGGTGACAGATCATTTCTATGAAAATTGACTACCATAAGGCACTTGCTGCGTCCAGACTTTTTTAATATTGAAGTTTGTAATGAAATACGAAAAATATTTTCACTTCATTCTGACTTAGTCTGCTTTGGAACTTTTAAGGTGTGTAAGAAACCATTCGCTCATACAAAATTACGCGTTTTCATTGTCTGAAATGCAGATAGAACCACGAAATATCTCCGTTGGGAGAGCTGTAAAATTTACGATAATTAAATGCGGTTGAACGGAACTAATATGATTATGCGGGCCTAGCCGTTGATTAGCTCTAGTTGTTATCAATAACGAACAATATCTATAGTAATTAATTTGTGGTCCATGATGACACTGCACAAAGATGTTATCAATCCTGCTGTAATCAGACGATGCCCGTTTCCCGCTTGCCGGATCCCGGATAATGACATAACCCGATCTAATTTAGTCTAGTCGCTTATTAACGGAGACGGTAGTGGCCTGCAGGCCTCACCGAGGCCCCTATCTAACCAGGCTATCATCGTAGTATTAATTGCACACAGGTCCTCCTATTTTATTCACGCTACTTTTGACGAGCCCTCGAAACAGACACCGACAGCCCTTCCGTGTTTATAATGGTTTTAACTAGTGTAAAGGATGTGTGTGTGTGTGTGTGTGTAACTGCATAATGCATTAGGGTGTAATAACATGATTGATTATGGCTGCACCAGGATTAATTAAGTATGGTTGCTTTTAAGATATCATCTTCACATGGAAGACATTCATCAATGCATCGACAAGCTTCAGATTATTTAGTTTACGTTATAATGTAGAGAAGGATGAGCACTATGATATAAGCTTAGAAACTGAATCAGTCTTTGGATGCAATTACTTACAGCTAGTAGAAATACGGGGATGATTTGGAACGTTTACGGCCTACCAAAGGAAACCCTTGTTTTCGAGCCAGTCAAAAATAGAAAGTCAGAAAAGAAAGGTACTCTTGATTGGTATGGTAAACCTTGCAGTTAATAGATACATGGACAATTTTTATGTCAACTTGAAAAACAAAATATTAAGTTGTTTAATAGTGTTTCAAAAATAAGTGACCAAGATCTAAAAGAAAGAAGCTTTGTAAAATGTAGAACATGTAATTTAAAGTTCGTTATTATTAGAGTTAAAGGCATGCTTAAATTTGCAAAGCTGTGCCGTTTTTAGCCAATTTTGTCAGGACAACTGTCGAAAAGTGTTTTAAAATTAGCGCTAATTACAGCCACTAGACCGCTTCCTAGGGTCTGTTCAATGTATGTATGTATATATATATATATATATATATATATATATATATATATATATATATATATATATATATATATATATATATATATATATATATACGAGGGCGGGTCAATAAGTCCTTGACTTTTTAAATTTCCCGCCTCTTCACAAGAAGGCCAACACTGCTCCTGTCAAATTTTGACAAGCTGTGTCATTTAGTTTGTGTTAGATAGCCATTAAAAGCAGACAACCTCTTGAGTTGGAACGAAAATGGAAAAAAGTGAATTTTGTGTGTTCATCAAACATTCTTTTTTGCGAAAAAAACATAACTCAAACTAAGGCTAAGCTTTTTAAATACTATGGGGACTCTGCATCATCAATTTCCATGGTAAAAAAGTGGTTTACTGAATTTAGTTGCGGCCGTACAAGCACAAATGACGCCGAACGTTCTGGACGCCGAGTTGAGGTCGCTACGCTCTAAACAATTGGAAAAATTCACGACATGGTGTAAGCCGATCGGAGATTGAAAATGCGGAAGATTGTGGAAGCCATAGGCATATCACATGGCTCAGTGGTTTCGATTTTGCATGATCACTTGAGTATGAGAAAGCTATCCGCAAGATGGGTGCCGCGTTTGCTCACAATCGACCACAAACGCAATCGTGTGACAACTTGGAAGGAGTGTTTGGCGTTGTTTAACCGCAATAGGGACGAGTTTTTGCGTCGTTTCGTAACCGTGGACGAAACATGGATTTACTACAACACACCAGAGACCAAGCGGCAGTCAAAACAGTGGGTTTCTCCATGCGAATCGGCGCCGAAGAAGGTCAAGGTGTCATGGCCAAAGTCATGGCGCCCGTTTTTTGGGATGCACGCGGTATAATCCACATTGATTACCTTCAAAGGAGAAGAAAAATCAATGGCGAACATTATACCAACTTACTGGACCGATTCAATGACGATTTGAAGAAGAAACGAGCGCATTTGGCCAAGAAAAAAGTTATTTTCCACCAAAACAATGCAAGGGTGCACACATGTGTAGTCTCCATGGCGAAATTGAATAAATTGGGCTACGAATTGCTCCCTCATCCGCCCTGTTCTCCGGATTTAGCCCCCAGTGACTATTTATTGCTTTCAAACCTAAAAAATGGCTCGGATACCTATTTTGAGGACCTCGGCAAATCTTATTTTTTGGACGGGATAAAAAAATTGGAGAAACGTTGGACGAAATGTATATAGCCCAAATGAGACTATGTTGAGAATTAAAATGATTTTTTGCCAAAAAACCTGTGTTTCATTCAAAAAGTCACGGACCCATTGACCGGCCCTCGTATGTATGTATGTATATATATATATATATATATATATATATATATATATATATATATATATATATATATATATATACAGCTGTAGTGTGTGTGCGTGAAAACTGCGGTGTAAGCTTAGAATCATCACAAAACCACATATGGGGCCTCGCGCTATTTTTCCACTGCATTATATGGCAGTGTTAGCCTTAAGACCCACTCGTTGGATCATAGATAGGCATGTCATACTAAATAGTCCAAACAAGGAAAAAACCAGTCTGTCTCCTGCTATATATATATATATATATATATATATATATATATATATATATATATATATATATATATATATATATATATATATATATATATAGCAAACACTGCCATATAATGCAGTGGAAAATTGCGCGATGCCCCATATGTGGTTTTGTGATGATTCTAAGCTTGCACAGCAGTTTCCACGCACATCCACTACGGCTGTGAAAAATCACCTAGCGAAAAGATGTACTCTCTTGGCTTATACCACGACGGGCGTTGAACCACACCACTCGCTGGCCACCATCAGTCTTGCCTCAAAGCCTGTCGTGATATTACTCAGGGGACTAGATGTTTGTGCTTGCTAGTTTGATTCCTGCTCGCTGTACTATTCTCGACTGCATATATATATATATATATATATATATATATATATATATATATATATATATATATATATATATATATATCAAGATTATTACTGGAAACACATACTAGTTTAGCTCTTATTTGAGCTCGTCAGTGTGTTATACTAGTAATAATCAAACATATCTAAATTAATTGGCTTAATGTAGCCAAAATCTGAACGAAACATGAGATGTACAAGCTACTGACAACTAGGACGAAACAAGGAACTTTGTAAAACGACTCCGGTACAAATTCTGTACGTCAGGTGCCGTCGTACAACTACAAAGGATCTTTTAAAATCGTCAGCCCTGCCACTATATTCCCATAAGGAAATATAGGAATAGTATAAAAAAATATATATCAAGATTATTACTGAAAACGCAAACTAGTTTCGCTCTTATTTGAGCTCATTAGTGTGTTATACCAACAATAATCAAACATATCTAAATTAATTGGCTTAAAGTAGCCAAAATCTGAACGAAACGTGAGATGTACAAGCTACTGACATCTAGGACGAAACAAGAAACTGTCATATTTCGACGACTGACGGTTGTAAAAGATCGTTTGTGGTTGTACGTTGGCACCTGACGTTATATATATATATATATATATATATATATATATATATATATATATATATATATATATATATATATATATATATATTGAAATGAGTACAACAACGCACATACATTGGCAAACTCACACATGCATCTAAAGTACAAAATAAAACATTCAAAGGAAATGTTAATGTAGAAATAATATAAAGTTCTCACCGAACGTTTGAGGCGATCTGGTGTCCAGAAGAATCTAAGTTTTTTATCATTATAACAAATATTCCAGGTTTTTACAAGCCAATTAGATGGAGATCTGTAAACACAATAAAGAAAAAGATAATTTAAAACAAAGCAAGTAAGTAACCCAATATCAATTCAAAGAGTTTCCTTGTCGGGTGCTAACTGGGTACCAAATTTGAAGATGATATGAACGAACCCTAAAACGTTATATTACTCTAGTTAAAAAAATGTCAATTTTGACCAAATCACCCACATTCATCCCCTACCCCCTGGAGTGATTGTTACCCAAAACAATCCGAACCGTTCGTTTGTCTGGTGCTAACTGTAAACCAAATTTGAAGACGATATCTCAATTTGTCCTAAAGTTATCGTGGCTACAAACAGACAGACATACAGACCGACAGACCGAGAGCCTACAGACACAAAAAATGTTCGTTCCCAAATCATGTTTTTTATATAATTAAACGTTGAATGTAGCGGCTTCTCCTCCAGACACCAAAATTTACTTCATTCCCAACGCGTTTCGACCCTCAAAGAGGTCATCCTCAGGGGAAAATCTAAAAACACAAACAAGACAGGTCTGTCAGAAAAACATTAGTTTTTCCGGTAGGCAATTGTGCATCACCGAGCACAATGATGACAAGGTGACCCTCACAGAAAAGTCCACAAGTCACACAGAAGAAACACTGACCAACAGTCAAGTCAAAATCTAAAAATCTAAAAACTATAGATACAGTAACCACAGTTAAAATATTGATTTGAACATGCAAAATACGATAACAAAGTTAAAAGCATCAAGCAACTAAACTACACTTTTGACAGTTTTTTGTGTCTCAGTGCTTTTTTAGTTGCTTGATGCTTTTAACTTTGTTAACGTATTTTGCATGTTCAAATCAATATTTTAACTGTGGTTACTGTATCTATAGTTTTTAGATTTTTAGATTTTGACTTGACTGTTGGTCAGTGTTTCTTCTGTGTGACTTGTGGACTTTTCTGTGAGGGTCACCTTGTCATCATTGTGCTCGGTGATGCACAATTGCCTACCGGAAAAACGAATGTTTTTCTGACAGACCTGTCTTGTTTGTGTTTTTAGATTTTCCCCTGAGGATGACCTCTTTGAGGGTCGAAACGCGTCGGGAGTGAAGTAAATTTTGGTGTCTGGAGGAGAAGCTGCTACATTCAACGTTTAATTATGGTAATCCCAGACAGTCTGACGTTCAGAAATGTTTTTTATATGTTTTGACACTTGAAATATTTGTCGCCGATGCCATACTTCCACAAGTATGTGGAAGTAACTGTGCAAATTTGCATACTTCAAAGCAGATTTTATGTAGAGCAAACTCCGCGTGCTAACTAGAAAACATGTATAAGCTAATCAAATCAGTCTAATCTCAGTTACAGGTTTTTGTTGTCCTTTCGTTCGGAATAATAATTAGACACACTATCTTCAAACGAGGAACACGAGACAAGTGTAGTTTTATGAACTTTAGTCACGTAGACGTGTTCATCAAGTTGTCACTGTCTTGGACTTGTGAAGTACCAAATTGAATTTACGACAAATTAAAACTAATAATGTAAATTGCAGTAAACATGTGCAAGTTGCATGATGACATACACGGCGGATTAATTCTCTTGCCGCAGTAATCAATCATTCCCCTAGTAGCGGCACATTATGCAGTTTGGACTATCACTGAGAATAACTGTTGCTAATTTAGTATGGAAGCGCAGTCATTGATAGTGCGAATCTGATCAAGATAGCCATCGCTTTGTTCTCAGAATGACAATGAAATATTGACTTGTCAAAATGTAATGTGACGAGTGACGAGTTAATGGGCAGTTCCTTTGATTATCATCATCATCGGTTAACGGTGCATTATATGTAAATATGTATGAATGGTCCCATAATAAATAATATAACCCTTATAAGTCTTAGACTATAATTTTATATTTTACCGAATTTTCGTAGAAAACATTGGCTGCTACTTTCAAATTTTAAAGCAAATGAGCGCTAAGGCTAAGGCTGCCCTTGGGACCTATATCCGGGGTTAGTTTAAGACTTTACACGATAGTAGAACAGAAGTAGGTGTTTTTGTGAATTTTTATTTAAAAAAATTCACTAATAGAGAGGTATCGATGGTGAGACTTTGCAAAAATTTTTGCAAATGAGCGCGAATTTGGGCCCCTAGAACCCATATCCGGGGACAGTTTCGATTTATATATATATATATATATATATATATATATATATATATATATATATATATATATATATATCCAACCGATAACTCAAAAAATAATTAACCGATTTTGATAAAACTCGGCAAGTGCCTTTCTTTTATTAATAGCTTGGATGAGTTCGTTAGCCAGAAAAATCGGACACGGTTTTCCGGGAAAATTTTGAGTTTTCTTTCTTGAATTTTTCTACGAAAATTACAAAGATATTTCGATAAAATTCAGTGTACATATTGCTTTGGGAAAGACCTAACTATGTGCCAAAATTCAGCTTTCTAGGGTTACAGAAAATTGAGCTATTCAAATTTGAAACATTTATGTTTAATATCACCGCGTTTCATTGTCGATATATGAGATCTAGTATGTGGTTGCCGTGGTAACGGAACATTTGCTATTATTGCGCAGGTCTGTTAGACGCTGTAACTGATGTCGTATGGTATTGGTATGAGATTATTTATATGTTTATTTGTTTGAGTCGACGAATTATTTGTGTCATTTGGGAAATTTTTTCAAATGAGCGCAAACTAAGCCCCCTGGAATCCATATCGGGTTTACGTTCAGTTTTTATCTGCTTACATATATACAGGGTGACGCGTTTCTACGGTAAAGCTGAATATAGTTATTATTATACAAGAGACGAGAAAAAATTGTATAAGTTAATTTATAGGGTGTCTTGAGCTGCATCTTATAAAATTATTTTGACAATCACCGGCTGACCCACAAGTCGATCGTTGGTGATCCCTACAATTATTTTTTCGAACAGCCTTATTTCATTGCATTTTTTATCGAAATATGTTTGTAAGAAAAAAAAATCAAGACGCAGTAAGTGCGTTTTGGTAGCAAATTTTCATTAAATGCTTTAAATTTCAATAACTCAATTTGCTATTAACCTAAGATTTGTTGGTTAGAAAACCAACGTTTAACGTATATTGTCGGAAAATTTTTGTACATTTTCAAACAATAAGTTATTTTGATAAAATGTGGCACATTGTTTCTACTATATAGGTTATACCGGTAACCAAATTGATGACTGCTTGCATTAAAAAGACATATTTGATATTCAAAGCATTTTTATAAAAATTCACTGCCATAACGCACTTGCTGCGTCCAGAGTTTTTATGAAATTGCCGAGGCGTGTTCCTTTAGTCAATGGCTTGGATAAATGCGTTAGTCAGGATAATCTGACGCTATTTGCTCCGACATATATCGTATATGCCAAAATTCACAACCTGAAGTAAACAAAAAAGGCTTAATTATATATATATATATATATATATATATATATATATATATATATATATATATATATATATATATATATATATATATATATATATATATTTCGCACTGGAGTCAAAAAAATTGCTACTACTAAATAGGGCGCAAGACCAAAAAAAAAATAAATATATTAATACTATGCATGTTAGCCAACCTTCGACGTAGCGAAATCAAAACCATTCAGATAAGTTTAATTGTTGTGGTAATTTTTTTTTGTCCTCGAGGTGAACTCATTAAGCCAGTGTGGTACAACTGATCAACATACACAGAAAAATTTCATACGCCTGAAAATAAGAATCTCTTCCATTTTTGAAATCGATTAAGAATTGGCTGTGAACTTCCTTATCTTAAATTAAAAATCATTTAGATTATTTTCGTAGTACATAGTTTTTATTATTTTGATTTTTTAAATTAAAATATGTTGATGAACGGTGAGTTGAGAGAATGTCAAGCTGGTCATTCAAAATAATCTTAGTTTGTGCAACTTTATTAACTTCTAAATATTCTAATAACTTCAGCGAAAGACTCTATTTTACAGTTATTAGGAAACTAGTGCTGCAAATTGAATCATAACTTCCCCATAGCTGTCATAATCTACTCTCCTCAGAAAGACATTCTCATGAAATTAATTCAGGGTCGATGGCTTAATCACAAAGAAAATATTCGTATTCCTGCACCCATAAACTTCTGAAACGTTATATTAGTCGCGTTTTAACGAATTATCACCAAATCACCTCCCATTTATCACATAAGCGCTGAAGCGATCTTACCCAAAACCAATTCGAAGCGTTCCTTTGTCGGGTGCTAACTGGACACCAAATTTGAAGATTGTATCTCAATGCGTTCGAAAGTTATTGCGCCCACTAACAGACAGGCGTACAGGCCGACAGACCGACCGACCGATATCAAGTTTTTATGTTTCGCGACTTCTGGCGCCGTTTTAGCAACAAAAGAATTCTGTCACCCATATTCCACCCCACACGTTCAACCCCTAATTTAATTTAAGCACAGAATACCAGCTGTTTCATGAAATGTAAAGTTTTCTAATAAATAAACCGTAAAATGTTTTAACGGAAAGATGTCAATTTTCACCAAATCACCTCCCATTAATTCCATACACTCCAAAGCGATTTTACCCAAAAACAGTCGGAAACGTTCGTTTGTCGAGTGCTAACTATATACGAAATTTGAAGACGATATCCCGATTCGTTCTAAAGTTATCGCGGCTACAGACAGATATCAATCGATAGCCAATCTATAAGCAAAGGAATCGAGAAACCTACTATTGATAGGAAACTTCGTTCTGGCTCAGCCGACAATGCGTCAAAATCATCTGATAAGGTTAGTGATAACAAAGATAAACAGTGATGTTCAAGACGGTGGCACAGCTGAAGTAAAGAATAATATTACTAGGAAGCAATTATCCACTGCATTATTAGAAGCGCAAACAGCTGCTAAGTTTGATGAATATATAGACATAGTTACGGATGATTCTCCTGGTGATTGTGATGCAAGTAATGAATGGAGAACTGTCCATAAAAAGCCACGGAGAATCACTTACCTATTGTTGGTAGTAAACAGAGTAGTAGCGATTTAAAGGCTGTACTCAAATTTGTGGCTCTCCATGTGTTTCGGTTGCAACCAAATACTTCTGTTGAACAAGTCCAACAGCATCTTAAGGAGGAGTTTCCTGAAGTGACGTGTGAGAGACTTGAAGCGAAACATAAAGGCCAGAATGCTTCTTTTAAGGTTTGTGTTTATGAACATAATTTCAGAAAGGCCCTGGACCCTACTGTCTGGCCAGCTGGTGCATGTATAAATAGTTTTTTTTCCCGCGCCTTCGACCGACAACGAATCTGTGATATTTGACCCAAACATTGTGATTTTAAATACGCAGAGTTTAAATATAGACAAAATTAATGAACTATTTATTTTAATTTAATTGACTTAGTACATTTTGAAAATATAAATTTTATGTGTATCACAGAAACTTGGCAAACTAGCGATTCGATCACTTATTTTAAAATCGATGGTTACAGTCTGGGTAGTTTCTTTTGTAGAAGTGTCAGTAAAGGAAGAGGGCAGTGGCGTCTCCTGACCAAAATGTTCGGGTGTGCGGTATCGAGTTGCTGTTAGTGGTGGTTTTAAAAATTATTAACACTAAATGTACATATATATATATATATATATATATATATATATATATATATATATATATATATATATATATATATATATATATATATATATATATATATATATATATATATATATATATATATATATATATATATATATTCGACCTATATGGGAATGATACGTAGATAAATAAATTAATTTCCTACTGCAACACTAACAAATTAAAGTCACTTAAAACTTTAAAACACGAAAAGAACATGGAATTATTATCAAGCTCTTCTCTTCACACAAATTTGTGTTAGCGTTAGCACTGTCCGGAACGGGGTGAAAACTGTAAACATTAAAAGTAGTTCAATGTTAATATGGTACTAAATAATAAAATGTGTAAAAATCCTGGATGCAGCAAGTGCGTTATGGTAGTGAATTTTCATAGAAATGATCTGGCACAAAATATTTTATTATAAGTTTTTTTACCTTCAACATAGAAATCTAAATTTTGGTGTATAGTTTAATTTTTATATCGTAAACCTACCTACCAAATTTGGTTATCTTATCTTTTTTATTTTTTGAGATACAAATTTTTTTCGAATAAAAACTCAAAATTTTCCCGGAAAACCTCGTCCGATTTTCCTGACTAACTAAATTATCCAATACATTTACAGAAGGAAGGTACATGCCAAATTTTATCAAAATCGGCTGATTATATTTTGAGTTATCGGTATGATACCTATGTATATATATATATATATATATATATATATATATATATATATATATATATATATATATATATATATATATATATATATATATATATATATATATATATATATATATATATATATATATATATATATATATATATATATATATATAGTTTATAGTTTATAGTTTATTGTTATATAAATAGTACAAAGCATCTTACAAATAAGTCTAAACTTGTGACTGCAAATGATGCAATTTTGACTAAATTTTAATCTAAATGTCAATTGTTCTAAAGTTCTGTGATCTGATTTCTAATCTCCACCTTATTATGTACCATTACAATTTCTAGAAATATGGATGGTACTTGAAATCAGTTTCTTCATTTTAATCAAAAATTTCTATATTTTAAAACTTGACTCAAATTAAATTATTATATATAAAAATTGAAACTGACCCCGGATATGGGTTCTAGGGGTCCTAGTTCGCGCTCATTTGCAAACGATTTTTCAAAATTCAAAAGTCGAGATCTTCCTATTAGTGAATTTTTTCTACGAAAATTTACTAAAATGTATTATAGTCTTTGATTCTAGAATACTGTGGTCCAGGCAAGCGCAGTTGTAATGTTTCTAAATAATGCTATCACAACGTTTGTTAAACCGGCGTTCCATTCATTTGTCTTGAGCGGTATTTTTACCGCTCACTGCAGTGTTAAAACGAATGGTATTTCCTTACTATTTTAAACACATGGGTGGGGGACTGTATTGTATACCAATACAGCTCTGTCGAGTGAAGTTGTTCGGAAATAACAACGCACACCTAACCCGAATTCATTCCCAGTTGCTATTGACCTACTCATATTTCCGAATGAAGACGTGGTGCCGACTTCATTCCAAGTCACTATTAACCGACTATTTATGAAATCAAATAAGTAAATTAAATCGATTGTCATAACATATGTAGTGTATTAAGACTAAGGGAAAAAGAAATAAAACATATTTTACTGTGCACATTTTAATTATATTTTAGGGTGTGCGGCGCACACCTAGCTCACTAGGAGAAATCGCCACTGGAAGAGGGGTAGCGATTTATTTTAAGAATAACCTGTCCATTAAAAAAATTAATGTAGAACAATTTTGAGAAATAATTTGAGGTCTGTGGTATATGTTGTTATTATAACGACGTTAAAACTTGTATTTTAAATTGATATCGCTCACCTTCAAGTAATGTTGGTGTTTTTATTAACCAGCTCCTTGATATGCTGAATTATTTAGTCAGGGCCGGTGTACGTTTTGTTCTTACTGGTGATTTCAACTTGGATTGCTATGGAATTGTAAGTAAAGGGTTTAATATGTTGTCTAACATGCTAAGGTGTTTTATTATGACTCATGTAGTCGGGTGGCCTACCAGAGTAACGGATAAACACTTAGTACCATCGACAACGCTTTTCTTAACTTTTCTAGCAAGGGTGCCTGCCTTGCGACTGGCAATAATATTTCTGACCACATCACAGTGTTGTTGGAGCTCGACACAGCTTCAGTTGGATCGAATCATAGCGCTGTTTCTTTGACGCGAGTTTTTGCTGGAGAATCTATTTTTGACTTTGAGAGTGCCGTTATTGGTGAAAATTGGGATGGTGTTTTTGCTGCCAGCAACATTGGTGAGGGGTATAAACATTTTCATGAGTTGTTTCTTTATTACATTCATTTATATTTTCCACTACGTAAGATATATAGGAAACAATCAAAGGGCCGTGAGTGGGTTACTTCTGAGATCAGAGCCTCTAGTTCAAGACTTAAAGACTTATTTTTATTGAGAAGTGTTTCTCCTCAAGTGGATGATTCTTACAGAGCTGCAAAGGCTGCTCATAAAAAACTTGTAAAATGTACTAAAAAGAATTTCTACCAGCATAGAATTCTAGCTTCTGATAATCCGACTAAAGCCGCATGGCATCTGATTTAGGAACTAAACGGCAAGCAGGTCAATAAACATAACAAGATTGTAATACGACACGAAGAGAGGCTAGTTACGGATCCAGGGAAATCGCTAAATTATTCAATTCGTTCTCTGTAGAAACACCTAAAAATATTATTAAAAACATTCCTAGGGACTTAACTCCTTTAAACGTTTCGACAAAACCCAATAACAAAACAATGTATTTACTGCCTTTTAGTGAATACGAGTTGTATATTTTGTTAATAAAAATAAATAAAAAAAAGTTCGGGGCGCAGCAAGTGCATTATGGTAGTGAATTTTTATTAAATGCTTCAAACTTGGATAACTCAATTTTCTATAAACTTGAACAGTTGAATTTTGGGATGTATTAAGGCCTTTTCCAAGGCAATATACACACCAAATTTCATTAAAATAGCTTTGTAACTTTCGGAGAAAATTTTTTTTCCAACAAAAACTCAAAATTTGAAAAATCAAATTTCTATAAACTTAGAAAGTTAAGTTTTGGTACGTAGTAAGGTCTTTCACAACGCTACATATCCACCAAATTTCATTAAAATAGCTTTGTAATTTTCGGAGAAAAAATTTTTTTTTTGAAAGAAAACTCAAAATTTTCCCGGAAAACCTTGTTCGATTTTCCTGGCTAACAAACTCATCCAAGCAATTAATAAAAAAAAGGCACTTGTCAAATTTGATCGAAATCGGTTAATTATTTTTTGAGTTATCGGTTGGATACATATACATACATACATACATATATATATATATATATATATATATATATATATATATATATATATATATATATATATATATATATATATATATATATATATATAAACAAACATTCTAAAACGCATGTGGGTTTATGGACAATAAACATTGTTAATAGGGGGCAATTACGTTTTTAGTGAATTTTTATTAAAAGAAATTCACTAATAAAGAGGTATCGATGGTGAAACTTTGCAAAAAAATTTCAAATGGGGGCGAAACCCCTAGAACCCATATCCGGGGTCAGTTTCAATTTTTATATGTTTATATATATATATATATAAACATATAAAAATTGAAACTGACTATATGACTATATATATATATATATATATATATATATATATATATATATATATATATATATATATATAAACATATAAAAATTGAAACTGACCCCGGATATGGATTCTAGGGGTCCTAGTTCGCGCTCATTTGAAAAAAAAAATCAAAGTCTCACCATCGATACCTCTCTATTAGTGATTTTTTTAAAATAAAAATTCACTAATAAGTCTTCGTGCGGTCGAGACGAAATTCCACCTTTTTTAGTTAAGAAAATTTTAAGACATTTTATAAAGCCTCTTACCTGCTTAGTAAATCTTTCATTTGAGCCGGGTATCTTTCCTAGTGACCTAAAGGTTGGTAAGGGCTTTCCTTTAATAAAAAAGAATGATCCAACTATTTTGAACAACTATCGGCTGATTACATTATCTATGACTTTTTCAAGGGAGCTATCTAAATAGCTTGGAACAATTTTTGCGGTCGTTTAGTATATTGTCTGCCTGTCAGCACGGCTTTAGAGAGGGTCACTCCACTACAACAGCTCTCATTGACTTCTATCAAAACATAGTCACTTGTTTGGAGGCTGGCGAGTGCCCTGTTGGGATTTTTTGTGATCTCAGCAGGGCCTTCTGTTGTGTTGACCACAGGGTGCTGTGTGACAGACTTTATTGTTATGGTTTGAGAGAAAATTACACAAAAGCAAATAAAGTGCATGTGTTTAGTTTCGCAAAGGGCGAAGCCTTATGTGGAAAGTGGTTGAGTGCAATACCAAGAGCTGACTTTGTTCCAACAAAATACACAAAGGTATGTGCTGGACAAACTGTTACCATTAAATTAATATATCCTAAACTTAAGCCGAATGCGATACCAAGCCATTTTCCCAATTGTCCCCATTATTTGTCAAAGTCTACCTTCAATCTTAAAATTAGGCATTAGAATGTTGTGTCAATTGAGAACTATAATTTAATGAAAGCGCTAGAACTGAGTCGTCAAACATTTTTAGCTTATCAAAAGTGGGTAACTTGAAAAGTGACTATGAGTTCCTTAATTTTCTAAATTCATTAACAATTCCAGATGGTTGGTTTAAAATCAACGACAGTGAAAAAGTTTCAATTTGTACATTAATGTATACTCCAGGACCTGTAGTAACTTACTCTATTTTGATTACAAAAATTTGCAAGCTACATCTTTTTTACATGGCAACTAAATAGTAATTAGTTTTCAAAAATGTAAGACTCGTTTTATTTCAAATAATTTAAATGAAATTAAAGACCGACTGCAAGCCATGCACTTGCCCCTATACTCTGATTTACAGAATAATGTACTATAGGTGGTAATGTCCTAGCTGACACCTTTCAAGACTCTCAAATTCGTGACCTTGACATAGTCACGAAAATTCGCTAAAAATGAAGAGGGTAAAAAATAGTAACTGTTTAATTCAAGACGAGTTCAGTTTGTGAAAGCTGTAGCAGATTTGAATTTTACCAAGCGTTAATAGAAAAAAGAAAACGTCCAAAACAAAGAAACAGGAAGCATCATATGCATGCGGTTTCCACCAGTGTAAATAGATTTTTTGCGAGAGATGGTGAAATATGAGTTTTTTTACAAAGTGTAGTCCCCCAAATAGTGCGCGATGTTTGATGAGCTGGTGGCTCGTACTAACTCACTACTGATATGGAACTAATGACGCACTCTTTGACTTACTTCAGATAACTCATGATTGATGATGCCGCAACCGTTTTCACATCTCACCACGGCTCCAGAAAAACATTCCATTCCTCAAGACCGCTGTCCCCTTTCCGTTTCTTACTGTATACGACAAAGCCTGAGATGGACTTCCTACGACGAGATGTGTGATTTGAGTTCAAAATTCTGACATTTTTTTAAGGCTTACCGTGCCCGAACTATTTTTCTTATGACGATTATGTAATAAAATAAAACATTCTGGACGTAGCAAGTGCGTCACAGTAGTGAATTTTCATAAGAATTGTACACTATGAGTACGGAATATTGTTAAAATTAATACTTTAAGTATACACAGACCTTGAAGATCGCTTTTAGACTTCCTGATGCGCGCTCATTTTACGAATTTTTTCGAAGGTGTTACCACCGATATCTCTCTATTATCATAAAAAATAGTACTGCAAATTGAATCATAACTTCCACATAGCTGTGATAATTTATTACTTTAAGAAAGACATAATGAATTTAGGGCCCATGACTTGACCACAAAGAAAATATATGTATTCCTGTACCCATAAACTTTTGAAACATTATGTTACTCGAGTTTTATTGCAAAAGTGTCAATTTTTACCAAATCAGCCCTTGTTTATCCCCTACCCCTTGAAGCGATCCTACCCAAAAACAATTCGAAGCGTTAGTTTGTCGGGTACTAACTGGATACCAAATTTGAAGATGATATGTCAATTAATTCTAAAGTTATTGCACCTATTACAGACCGACAGACCAAAAAAATGTTCGTTCCAGAATCAAGTTTTCTATATGTTTTGAGATATTTTACGCCTGTTAGCAAAAAGAAAATTCTAAATTTTTGTCGAGAATATTCCAGCCCCCACGCATTCAACCCCTAATTTAATTTCAACGCAGGATACCAGATGTTTGATGAAATTAAAAGTTTTCTAATAAATAAACCCTAAAACGTCATATTACTCGAGTTTTAACGAAAAAATGTCAATTTTCACCAAATCAGTCCACATTCGTCCTCTACCCGCTTAAGCGATTTTACCCAAAAACAACCCGAACCGTTCGTTTGTCGAGTGCTAACTGTATACAAAATTTGAAGACGATATCTCAATTCATTCTAAAGTTTTCGTGGCTACAGACAGACATACAGACAGACAGACAAAAAAAATCGTTTCCAAATCATGTTTTCTATGTTTTGATAATTTTTGCGACATTTAAGCGAGAAAAAAGTTGAAATTTTTGTCGCCGATGCGATCCTTCCACACGTTGTGACGTGGAAATAATATTTTAATCTTGTGTTCTAGCTCCTTTTGAGGGAAAAAGTTTGAATGCCCAAAACTCAGTTTACTGCTAAGCTAGAAAATTAAAATTTGGTATATCTAAGTACTGTAAGTTTCGTTAAAAATTACTACAAGTCTCTTTAAAAATTACAAAAGTTATAAAGTTTTCCAGAAGAAAACTTAATTAATATTTAAGAGAGGAATGTATCTGTAAAATTATAAACTTGGCAGGTATTTTTCTTTATTGATCGTCTGGATGATTTCATTTTGGTAGATTGTAGAGGTATCCGTAGTTTTCGTCAACCTAATCGAACCAGTTTTTCCAACAACGAAGAAGTTTTTTAAAAACACATTCTTTGTTAGTGAAAAAAAATGGTTCCTAAAATTATAATTTTCGACTAACGGTGACAGTTATCCAGAAGTTTTATAAGAAATTGAGTTCTTGGTCCATACGTATAACATATCGACACTATTGTTTCTACCAAATATTAAAGTTAGTGAAACAAAACAAAATGTTACATGCATCGGGCGGGAATCGCACAGGGACCGTCTGAGCATCACACAGGCATTGTCTACTGAACCACATATCCTAGCTAATAAATTGTTTGTTTTCGTGGTAGTTATAGGGATGGCAACTTGCTGCCGCAGGAAATTTTATATTAAATCCTAAGTAAATGTAAGCAAACAGCTACGGAACGGGTTCAATTGTGACTAGTTCACAAGCCGCTTAAACACATTCGACTGTTTCGATCTTAGGTGAAGTCCTATTTTTAAGTATAAATAAAAGAGAAACAAACTGCTCGAAAATCATTTTGATAGAGACGTGAGCCGTTTTCATCCATTATTTCGTATCCTCTGGTATTCTTATAATATGCTACGTAATGAATGAAATATATAATATTATTGCATTTGCAAAAATTTAATTTTTACTACGTCACCTCTTAGAAAACGGCTGATTCACAATTAATTGCGACAGTCGCTACTTTCAGCCATTTTGACGAACTAATTAAGGAATCTCACATTTTACGTTTCAGTTTGAACTACGTTTTCGTTTAAAGTGCAAAAGACCTGAAATTTAGGAGACGTATTCTTAAATATCTATTTTAGGCGACGAGTATTTTTGAACAAATTCTGTGACAAAACAATTGTCATCATGGGTTTGCGAAAATGTCATATTTTGTTTATAAAAGCGGTAGTTCTAAAAATTTCTTTATTGCCTTTCTTAAACCCTGATCTTTCCACGATATACTATATTTTTAGTCTAAGACTTAAATTGGTACCATTCACCAAGCTACAAATATAGTGTAGTTTTAACATTTTATTGAAGCCCCGCTTAAAAAACAATCACCTCACAAATTTTTAATTTCATGTAATCTGTCAATCTAATGTCGTAATTGTTGACGAACGATTTAGTCCACTTTAGTAGACGCGATTTCTCAATCGCTGGTGTGGGCAGTATGTTTTACGTGTGTTATTTGTATTGTTTGATTATCGTTAAATTATGATTTATGCTTTAGACCCTCGGTGGTTCAGTGGTACGAACGTGTGCTTCTGAACCGAAGGGTACTGGGTTCAATCCCAGGGTACTCCTTTCACTTTTTCAGTACTGTAGCATTAACATCAACCGAGGTTGTGGCATTGTATTTAAGCAAGTTGAATGTCTGCACGTTTCGCCCTTCGGAGGGGGCGTAAAGCCGTCGGTCCCGTGTCCTTGCGATGTTGGGCAGGTTAAAGATCCGTACCCCCCTTACAGAAAGGTAGGGGTTCGGCAAAATTTTCAGGATAGTGAGGTGAAACTGCTCCCTGGCGTCGGTGATTGGCCATAGTCGCGGAAATTGGCCGACGTTAAAGAAATTAAAAAAAAAAAGATTTATGCCGGTAGTATGTATCAATTTACGCATGGCAGCTGATTAGTCTCTCTTTATTATGCATTGTATGTAAGTCGTTTCAATTCATCTCTTTCATATTTTATGTTTAATGTGGAAAAAACTCCAAGTTTTGCGAATCAAATTGCTTAAAATGTACAACAGAGATTTATTT
>OZ023262.1:66429658-66532158 GCA_964006375.1 Tillus elongatus | reverse complement strand
TTAATTTCATGCCATCTGTCATTCTGCCGAGATTTCTCGATCGCTAGTTCGGGTAGTATGTCCTACGCATGTTATTTGTATTGTTTGATTATCGTTGAATTATGATTTATGGCTGTAATACATATCAATCTACGCATGGCAGCTGACTACTCTGTCTTTTTCAGGCAATGTACTTTAACCGCTTAAGTAGTTTCAATTCACGTCTTTCAGATTCTATTTTTAATTTGGAAAAAGCTCCAAATCTTGTGAACTAAATTACTTAACATTCAAAACAAAAATGTACTTACACCATTTATAGCTACACATAAAGTGTTAATCCAGTTAATTTAAAAAATATAGCGTATTCAAAAATATTTTTTTATATATTTTGGGGAGGGACTTTCCAAAAATTTTTTCAAATGATTGCGAACTAGAACCCATATATATATATATATATATATATATATATATATATATATATATATATATATATATATATATAATTCACCGATTTCGATGAAACTCCGCAAGTGCCTTTCTTTTATTAATGGCTTGGATGAGTTCGTTGTTTACGAAACAATAGTCCACGAACTTGACTCTACCTGCACTAATTTACTTTACAGATCCAGTGGCAGTGAGAAATCCTGTACTAACACTTATTCAAAGAAATGTGAATTGGGATCAACTTAAAATAATTAGAATTTAAGACTCTTTAAAGCTGAAGTAATTTACTAAACTAATCGCCTTTCGCCTGCCCTAAGAAAAGTTAGTTATACTGCGACCAATGATCTCCTGTAAGCCCAACGGCCTGTTTCTGGATGGAAGCTAGCTAAACGCTGTTTAAACCAGCCTCCTACACATAAGCACAATACTCCAGCTATGCGCATATCTCTGGTGTTAGTGTAACAAGTTGCCGTTGCAAAAATAAAGTTTCTAACCAAAAAGAGAAATTCTTTTTGTTGTAGCCGTCGCGAGATTAAAACCATGTACATGCCAGCAAAGACCTGCTGTCGTTGTTATATATATATATATATATATATATATATATATATATATATATATATATATATATATATATATATATATATATATATATATATATATATATATATATATATATATATATATATATATATATATATATATATTGCTATGGTATTTATTTTAGTATACCTGCAAATATTTATTTTAGAGCTGAGAACATGTATCTTAATTATCAGGTTGGGTTCATTATAATTACAGCTAGCTTCTACTAATTAAAATTCATTAATATGTGCTATTTAAATTCATTTATTGATTTTTACTTGATCAAAAATTAATTTCGCTTTGCACAGATGGCTATACAACAATTTTACTGATTAATTATTAACGAAGAACAATACTTCTGGTTAATTACAATCTGTTATACATTCCATTTAATTCATTACACAAATTTTACGGTGTCTAGGTGACACACATGAAATACAAACAGAAACATTTAAAGCATTCATTACATAAACATAAATTGAAAAATCCTATTAAAACATTCAGGTAACATTATAAATAATTACACAATTACCGGTTAAACATTGATATAACATAAGCAATATACATCGACAATTCTACAGAGATCACAGTCTCTTTCTGTTCATTTCAAGCAAATTTTTGCTTATTTAAATTTATTGGCACTCAATCTTTAATTGGTGCTGTTAAGATGGTGAAATTCAAACCACACTGATCAATTTAGGAAAAGAAAACACTTACTGAAACATTTTCCATTGGATTATATATTGTTTTTCCATTGTTACTGTTCATTATTAATTATTATTATTTTTCTAATTTGTCCATGCCATATTTTACTGCCTATTTATTGATTATTAATGGATTTAATTTATTAACATGTTGATATATTCCATATTCGTAGCACTCTGGAGGTTTTTTTATAATCTCCCTTCGATGTACTCTGGAATCTCTTATGTCAACTTACATAATGATGACAATGATCACATGATCTGGTGAAATGATGCCGATGAATTCACTTGATGAAAAGACCCCGGACACTCCCGGACTGTTGCTTTTATTAACTTTCTTACAGGTGAAAAAACGCTATTGTTCATCAAACCACCTGTGTTTGAGCTTTCGGTCAAACCTTTAGTGTCTTTTCACGTTTTTTTCTTGCGCGCACATATAACTTAATACTACATAAAGTTTTGTTTTTACAAAAATCCTCTGCTCTTTTAATACATCGAGCCTTTAGGTAGCTTGGTCATACCTATTTTTACACACAATAAATCAACAGAATTGCATTTATTAGCTACAATCTCATTCTCCCTACAAAAACTGAAGCATTGTTCTTGGTTTCTTTACGGATATTTCGAGAATATATATTTTTTTATTACTCGAATGAAACTTAACATCGAGGGTTGCTAGGTGGGTCACTGACATTCATGTCGGGCGTTGACATCTCATGCTACACTCTTTCGTTGCTACATTAGGGTGTATACATTTATTTTATATATACTAGGATGTATAAATTTCCCGTTTTCCCATTAAAATTTCGTAATCTTTCCTATCATTTGCTATCTATAGCTATATATATATATATATATATATATATATATATATATATATATATATATATATATATATATATATATATATATACCTAATGTAGAGAGGGTAGACTTTGGGGCAGTGTATCGCCATCTATTTGAATGTCTGGCCCTTATAGGTCCCTTTTTCTGGATAACATGTATTTCTGTGTTTTAGGCATTAATTTATTACTTAACGATTTTGTACTTCCCTAAGTTAAAAAGTAAAAGAGACCGTGCGCCAGTATAACGAAATTTAATGTAACAGTTTACGTTCTTTTCGCGGCTTTCCTACAGCCACGCAATAACAATAATTAATTATATAATAAACGGTCGATGGTTAGGCAAATTGAATTAGTTTCAATTATCAACAAAATACATTAAGCAATCATTATAACTAGCACAGCAATTAATAAGCAAAATTAATTGCGCCTCATTATTCACATCCATCAAAATTTAAATATTTGTCCGCAACTATTTATCTTTGAATTAATCTAATCCTTAATAACAATAACATAAAGGGTACCTGGCCATTCATTAGCAGTTATAATCGCAAATATAAATACATGTTTGACAATGTAATTACTAGACTATGAGTTTTAATTCTGTGGTACAAAAAAAAAAAGAATATGCTAACGTTTATTGTTAAATTAAAAATTTCCTCGACATGTTCTGCTGAGCGAATGGCGCTTATAACGAGATCCGCTATATATCTTAAAGAAACGTTCAAATAGGTTTGCATTAAACCCACTAGAACTCATTTTCAAGCACTGTTAAAATTTGTACGCTAAAATAGTATTCCCCATCAATAAATATTTAAAAAAGGATACCAAGATAAATATTCACGACCCGGAATACGTTGACGCATTTCAAAAAATAAAAGAATTAATTACAAATTCTCCTGTCCTGACCTACCCCGACTTTGCTAAGCAATTTCATTTAACCACTGACGCAAGCAATATAGCTATAGGTGGAGTATTGTCACAAAATAATAAACCAATTGCGTTTTACTCAAGAACACTAAATTCAGCCGAGAGAAATTATTCGACCATTGAAAAAGAGTTATTATCCATAGTAGAAAATACAAAACATTTTAGACCATATCTCTTTGGACAAAAATTTGTTATAGAAACTGACCACAAACCGCTTGTTTGGTTATTTTCCATTAAGGAACCAAACTCACGGCTAGTTAAATGGCGACTAAGATTAGAGGAATTTAATTACGAGATAAAATACAAGAAAGGCAAAGATAACGTAGTGGCTGATGCCTTATCGCGAATCGAAATTAACGCGATCGAAGACGACTTTGACCTGGAATCAATAATTAATAACGTAGACCCTGACGAAGACAGAGAAAGAGAAATAATTAACGAACTAGAAAACGACGCAAACAATGCATCTACTAGCACGACTAATAACCTACCTGAAAGCAATGATTCACAGACACAACACTCGTCTGCAGAAAATCCAATTTTCAAAATAGCTATATCAGAAAATCCAGTCAATTATTTTTCCAGACGAATAATTTTAGATTACGGACCAAAATATGACACACGCAAATTAAAAATATTTAAGTTGAAACAATACATGTCAAGGTTCAACTCAATTACGAATTGAGACAAATAAATGACTTCTTGAAACAATTTATTGATCCAAAATTCACTTACGGAATTTTCTGTAAACATGATAGACTATTCAAATATTTCACTGCTGTTTCTTCAACATTATTCAATAGTTCTGTTAAAATAATAAAATCTAACGAATTTTTACAAGACGTGGAAAAACAAGAAACTCAACAACAAATTATAGACGAATATCACACACGAAACCACAATGGCATTAACGAAACTTATCAACATTTAAAACAAAAATATTTTTGGCCTAATATGAAAAATTATATAAACGCTTTTATTAATAAATGCTCAATTTGCCTTCAGACAAAATACGAAAGAAATCCGTACAAACCACCATTTTCAGGTCCCCTTCTAGCTAAACGCCCTTTTGAAGTGATACACATTGACACCTTTAGTTTCGATAATTGCAAATTCCTAACTACCATAGATTTATTCTCCAAATATGCGCAGGCATATTATATAACTGATGGATCCGCAATTACCGTGTTAAATAAACTTCGACACTATTTTTCCCATCATAATCATCCCCTAAAAATAGTAGCTGACGCTGGCAAAGAATTTTCGAATACTACCCTTAAAGAATACTGTAATTTATTTAATATTAATCTTCACATAACAACCCCCCAAAATGCTAACTCAAATTCACCAATAGAGCGACTGCACTCAACTCTCGTAGAAAAATTGAGAATTCTTAAATTACAAAACCCACAAGAGAGGCCTGCAACCCTAATGATAACAGCAACCCTAATTTACAACCAGTCTATTCATTCGACAACTGGGTATTCACCTTTTACATTACTATACGGCCCCTACGACGACTTACCAACAGTCACACCTGAAACTACCCTTTACGAGGAATACAACAACAATAGGCTCAAAGAAATAATGCATTTCTTCGACAGTGTATATCAGAAACAAAAAGTAAGTGGAGACAAAAGAATTTCTAAAGCAAATGCGGACAGACAAACGATACCAGATTTACAAGAAACGACACAACTAGCTATTAGAGTACCAAAAGTAAGAAAAAATATATAAATTACGATCACATCCTAAACAAAAGAAAACATTGTTACATTTTCTAAACCAAAAGCAAAAGCTCACGTTTCTAACATAAAAAGAGTAAGAAAGACTTTTTCGTTACAGGACAAAACTACTACTACTACAAACAACGATGACCCTCAACCTGGTCCATCCACTTCAGATAACACCGATAAAAACTAACGGATATTTTAAAGAGTATTTGGGCATAGCAAAAATACTCAAACATTATCATAAATTTTATTTTTATTTTAATATTACCGATATAGAAATTAATTATAACATATTATTAAAAAATTCTAAATTTTTAAACACTGGACAAATGTCTGCAACTAACGAACGATATTTACTAATTTTAGATGACCATTTGTCACGATTAAGTAATGAACTACAAAAACTATCAATGCACATAACTAAACGCGGATTAATAAACGGAGCAGGCTCTTTAATTAAAATGATAACAGGAAATCTCGACCAAGAAGACTTAAAAGAAATCAATAAAAATTTAGACAACCTTTTCCAAAATCAAGAAGATATAATTACCCAAATTGATAATTTAAATTCATTTGCTAATATAATCACACAAAGGTACGAAAAGGACCAAAAAATTATTAATCAAAATCTAGATCCTATTTACCAGACCTTTTCCACTTTAGATAGCGAAAGAGAATTGTCGAGTAAAATTCATTTCCAAATTCACGTAGCTGTTAAATTACTCCATAATATAGAGATAATTCAAAGAACTATTTCCTTAAGTTTTAACGAAATTACTAATATAGAGCTCTTTACCACTAGTGATCTGTTAAATATTATTGATCACTTAAAGTTAAGTCATGACAGAAATGAATTGATCGACTTTGACAAAAATCATGTTTGTAAAGTTGTAGAATTTACCAAATTTCATATATTATCGGTTAAGGATACGATTGTATGCCTTTTAAAAGTTCCTATCCTACATCCCAATCCTGGTTCTTATTTTCGTGTTTATCCCATACCACAAAATTATATTCTCCTGGTACCACCCAGCTCATACTATTTAGAAACACCCTCTTCAAACTTATGGACCCAAGAGAAGTGCCCCTCTATAGAAGACGTGGTTATATGCAATAATCACCCACGAGAAAAACATTGTCAGCTTGATACCTTACAAAATTGCACTTCTGCCAAAGTAATGAACCCCTACGAAGTATCAACTCAGCTGCAGAATGGTCAGATTTTAATATCCACTAGCTCAGCAACCACTATTGTCGAAAATTGCGAAACATTGTTAGAACGAAAAATCTTCCAGGGAAACGGCTTAGTAACATCCCTCAATTCCTGCAAAGTCAAGATCAATGAGGAAATGTATGAAGACGTTGCTACCAATTTGACGCTACAACCCATAGAAGTCGAAGAATTGCAACCGACACCTCAACATCATATCCATTTTAAGCCAATTCATTTAAAAGAAAACAAAAACATAAAAGAAGCATTGTCTCAAATACAACAGCATCCATTTCATCTCCGACCGTCCATGCAGTATTCACACTTAGGCATTACCATTGGTATATCCATCGCTGTTACCATTGTACTTCTGTTTCTTTTAAGAAGAAAAATTCAGAGCATCCTATACAAGTCCAACAGGAAAACGCAAATAGAAGTGTCCGAACACGAGGACGTGTTAAAGATTTAAGGGGGGAGGAGTTACATCCCTGTATATTCTCAACATCATACAAAATACGACGAATCCGGAAACCATGCATCATCAGTTTAGTGACTTGTGCAAGAGTGCTGATGCAGACGTTTGCATTTATGTTAATTCTGTAGAACATTATTTCATTCAATCGCTGTAACTCTAGTTGTTCACATGTTGTTTTGAATCACATATTTTATAATAAATTTTAAGACTGTAATAATTGTACCACTTAAATAAATAAATTAATTTTTTCGGACAATCGCTACGAAAAGACCTAATTATATAAAAATTGAAATTGACCCCGGAGATGGGTTTTAAAGGTTTTGCCCTCATTTGAAAAAATGTTTGCAAAGTCTCACCATCGATACCTCTTTATTAGTGAATTTCTATTAATAAAAATTCACTAAAAACGTAATTGCCCCCTATTAACAATGTTGCAATATTTATTGTCCATAAACCCACATGCGTTTTAGAATGTTTGTTTAAAAATCACGTTTTATTTCATTTCAAGTCGTCACGACGATTTTAGAAGTAATACGATAAATGCATAAAGCATTTTGTTAATACTTCATGACCCTGCTGTATCAAAAATATATTAATATTTGTCTGTAGAACTGGTTAACGAACTTATCATATCCATTTAATAAAGAAACGCGAATGCCAGTTTTATAAACGTCGATTTATTATTTTTTAAATAATCGTGCTGATTGAAAACTCGCATCTCTAGCGAATTTTTTTCGCGAAAATTCGCTGCAAATGGAATAGTGTGTTGCCTCTTTTATTATGATAACAAAATTTGTATTAAAAATACGCTAAAAACAATATGCGATGGTGTTTCCCCTGTATATTTTTCCTGAAAACAGAAGTTTCTGTTTTATTTACAGAACCGCAAGAACTATAACTTCCTTTTCTTTATTACCTCCAATAAATTTCATCCTATACGAAATTGATTCAATATCTCAACTGCAAATCATTTTGCTAGAGAAACGTCTAACGGCAACTGTGTTTCATTTCGGCCCCAAGTTTTCCACTAGTAAAAACAGCTTATGTTTAGCTATGATTTACAACATGAAGACATCTTGCACAACGATTTTAGCTGTGTAACAAAAAGCCTTCAGGAAGGACCGTAAGGCAGAGAACATCGACCAAGTTCATTTCGTATATCTTCTCCGCAATCATTACAACAGCAAATAGAGTCGGCAAGGAGACTACAAGAGCGCCATGTAGGCAAGAAATAGGATATGAAGAAACCAAGACGCGGGGGCTCTGGTAATATTTACCCTTGTTAATCGAGCGTGGAACATATTTTAATGTGACTCTGTTTCCGCAAACGGACAGTCATATCATAACGATGCCAACTATGGGAGAAATAGGGAGAAACTAGAGGATATTCTGGATGTTAACTGGGGCTTTGAAAATGGTTCACTTTACTGGCAGAACAAGCGGCGGAAATTGAAAATGACTTTGAGTTTGGTTCGTTTGTTCCATCATATAGCCAATGAAATCAATTCTAAATTGGCTCTGGACGATTGTTTTTTTATTTTTTAAAGCAGAACACTAGTTATGATTGCTTTATTATCATTATTGTTGTATAATTTACGGCCATCGTTATGAATATAATTATTTAGGTGGATGATAGATAATTTATTATTCAATTTGAGTGGGTTTCCAAGTATTACTGTAAAATAATAAATAATCTTGGAATAAAACCTCATTACTACAGAACTTTGATGTGACTGTAGTATTTTAAATGTTTGTATCCAGAAAGTGCGTTACGGTAGCAATTTTTCATAATTTTTGTTCCATTAAAAACTTGACAAATAAAGAAAAAATATTTTATGTGGCATAACCACTTCGCACGCGCTTTATTCTACAACATAAAATATATAAACATAATATAATATATTACTATGTGACGAAGTAATTTTGTATTCAGTAAACTGAGTATGTACCTGCACGTAAATGTATAAATATAAATACAACCAACTACAGTACTTAAAAACGAAAATTAAAAACAAAAAAGTCTGCTTGATTACACTATTAAGTTGGCAGGAAAATATCGATTTTATACATAGATAACTTTCTGTTCATAATACATAAATAAACAAAGTACGTGCATGCGTAACCTCTACTTCACATTTGATTTTTGAATCAGACGAGATGATTAACTCGTGTTCTGTGCAGTACTCGTAAAAGATCGTCGGGTTGCTTAAAGTCTGTCTCCAGCCGCTAGTCTTTCTCCGTACGGTGGGTCTGCTCACCAGGTCTCTCACTCTAAATTAGTAGGTTTAAATTTCGGGTCCGCTGACCAGATGCCTCATATAAGATCAGCGCACATTACAATTTAATGTGGAAAGGGGAGGGGAAGCCTGATTATTTCATATTTGTATTAATTGTACACAGTTGTAAATACTCATTCAACGCACACTTTAATGGCCTTCGATGTTTGTAACAGTGAAGTAATTGCTAGAACGCACTGTGTCGGAGCTATAGACGAAAAACTTAAAACGTCCGAAAAAAAAAACGTCCGTGGTCTAAAAAAACGTCGCGGTTTTTTTAGACCACCTCACTCGAGCGGCGGTCTAGGTACCGTGCAAAACCAGTATACTTCTATTAGACGTCAAATGAAAACAATAATTAGCTTTTCAACACTTATTTCTAAGAGACCCCGTAATAGATCCTAATTTGACTGGCCTATTAGGGAAGAGTAACATCTAGATTCCCTACCACGTACAATAGACTGAGCAGATATACGAATGGTTGGACCAGTAAGATCGCATGACTTGACACTTATAGAACATATCCAAAATCAGTTCTTTGTTAATGTGTCCCCTTTCCACTTACTGCCAAACTCTTCTTTAATACTTTGTGCATTCAACCATTAACGAACCAGAGAAGAGTGCAACAATCCTACTTGACTTAGGCCTGACACAAATGATTGCCTACAGAATAAAACCATTTATAGATAATACCAGTTACTAAAACAATACCCCGGTTACAGGAAATAGCCCACCGGTTACTCGATATGTTCCACCAGCTACTCGAGATATACTAGCTACTTGAGCCCTGCAAAAATATTTTAAAAAAACAAGAACGTGGACGACTATAAAAAAAAACTGATTATATTACGTCTCTTCCATACAGGGCTGACGCGGTGTTAATATTACACCTGTATCGACGATTTAGTTCCTCATTTTAACCAATCTCCTATGCCTCAGTCTTCAACGTGGTAATGGCTTGCAAACGGCGTCCGTTCCCGATATAACAGATACTTACATTCCTGTCTACTTCTATCTCGTCTGTACACTCTCTAATTCGGTGACAGCTCCCACAAGAACTCGCAAAGCTTATTTAGATGCCCCGAAATTCAGCAGGCATAATTTACACACCAAATTCGCCGGTACCTTTTGAACCTTTTCTACAACTCTGCAGTTAACAATCTTCTTCAATAATGCTCACTTTTCCTATCAATATCGACATTTCGACACGAGATCTTAACAAAGACCCAATGGAATAATATACATGATTAGACCTCTGTTAATACATTATTGTAACCTTACAGACCTTAGTTACGCCTGCCAAACAAGAAATAAACAAATTGACAAAATATGTAAAGTCAAACAACCCACGGCATAAGACACGCTTGGCAACAGCGCTAATGGAATTCGTGATCCTCTGCGGAAACAGATAGCGCCACCTAATGACGACTAATCAATCGAGACTGAGTTTGAGAACTGCTTCATCTACAGCAGATCAGAAAACATGCAACATAACATTATATAAAACCCTCTGTAAAAAAAATACAATTATTGCGCTTTCACAGACAGATAACCTGTGACCTGTAAAATAAAGATTTTATTATACTGAATTGGCTCTACGGCGATTTTTTACACGTAACAATAAGCGCTATTCAAATAACCTCCAGAATAACCAAGCGAAAGGTAGCTGGCATCAGAGAACATTATGCGATGTACAGCATTGTTGCCACCCGCACATCTCACATCCGCACATCTCACATCTTATCAGAGTTACTTTGGATGTGTTTTGATTCTCATTAGTATAGCAAAAACACTGACTACTGCATCTAGCCTCGCATAAATCATAAACTAGTACATGTGTTAGGAAAGTGGATAACAGGGCTGACGATTCAAAAATTTGTTGTATACAATCTCTGTGTATAACATTTTATTTATTAGAGCTGTCAAGCGACAGATTACTTAGTTGCGCCACACGAATGGCGACTCTGTATACATATCTCAAAGTACTACAGTAAGAAACTATGTAATACATATGCTGACTTTCCAAGAAATCCCAACACCCAGTAAGAACCGACCAATTGCAATAAAATTTTCTATACTACTCAGCTTAGTCTCTAATAAGAAATGATAACAATAGTTGTGCTCAATGTATTAAGTCATTAAGTCAATATGCCTAAGCGCCATTTATGGAACAATTACAATGATTTAAGTGAATTTGAAATGAGGCGCATTTCTGGTATGCGGGAAGCCGGTTTTTCAATCAGACAAATATCCCACCGCATAGGACTCAGTGTGTCAACAGTATTACGGTATTGGTTCAGATGATCTGAAGAAGGAATCCATAACCGTTGTTATGGATTCAGACGACGTCGAGCAACTTTAGCACGGGAAGATCGTCATTTGAAGATTGCAGCTTTACAAGACAGAGTTTCCACAACACGGTCGATTGGAAATACTTGGTTGGGAGTTTTACAACAAACAGTCTCTATGACAACGATATATCGCAGAATACGCGCTTTTGAGCTTCGTTCGTCTTTTGGTCTACGATGCTCGCAGAAGAGTAGGACGATTACGTGGAGGATGCAGAAATTTATAATTTGCTGTGGAACGGCAGATGCAGAAATTTATAATTTGCTGTGGAACGGCATACGGCCATAGAATGGATGATAGTATGGGGTGCGATAACATAGGGTAGCAGGTCACATCTAATTTTTATTGACTGAAATTTGCACTGCCATGCATACGAGGGTTAATTTTTCATCTTACAAGAAAATAACGTGGCCCTGCTTCCATGGCCTTCTCGCTTCCCAGACTCGTTACCAATCGAACATGTGTGGGGTATGATTGGCAATCGATTGGGTAATTTACCCCAACCACCAAATAACCTAGTTGACCTTCGTCACCGAACTCAGGAAGTCTGTGATACCATAAATAAATCAATTTCAAGCATGCTTGGAAGAGTTTTCGAATACATAGGAAACTGAGACGGGCTCACTCATTATTGAATAACTTTCTTCTTTTTTATAATTTTAGTTTAAAAATGTAATTTTTGTTTTGCTTCCTTTATTGTTATTTGTTTCTATCATCTGCTATTCTGATCGCTGCTCCTCCTGCATGTTGATTAAATCTAGATTGTTTGGTTCGGTGCTTTGTGTTGATGTTGTGAAGAAAACCTAAATTGTGGAATCTTCTGGCGAAGAGTACTGTAATTAGAAAATGCAATACATATAAAAATGTCTGAAGCAGATAACTTTTTTATAAGACAATATAACCGATTGTATTAAGACTTGAAATCAAAGACTTGGCATGGAATAGACTGTTTATTTGTACAGTGACAGTGCCTGGCATTGTGCAGAGTGCCTGGCATTGTGCATTTCATAAAATATTAGCAAGTTTACACCAAGCAGTTTCAATTAGTACGCTAAATAAATTGTAATGCAACTGTCCAGAGGCTGTCGTAGTAAGTGAAATGTTTGTGAGCTAAATTAATCATCGTGTTAAAAGGTTAGTCATTTGTTATTTGCACTGTCGTGTCGACTGGGTTAGCAGACGCTTGCCTACGTCACAACATTGTGAATTCTTGATCATAGGTGAAGAAACATTCAAGCTTCCCATTACTAGAATTTACAGGATTTACCACGGAACATGTGCGTTAAAAAGTTTTGTTTTATAATAAATTGATGGCACCATTTCTTCTTAAAATATTTTAAAATGTTGTTTTACCGGAGATGACTACCAACTTTCTTATTTGAAATTGGACGTTTTGTATATTATCGCATTCTCTGACAAGTTTTATGACGATCTGTACTAGGTTTAGTGTATTTGCGCATCCAGCTGTTTTCAAGCTATACCGATTTTTCTCAATTTTTATTCGGTTTTTACATCACATTGAGTTGTTTTTTTATATTGGTGTAAGTGTAGAGAAGACCTATATTAGAAAGCTCGTAGAAAACAACGGTGATATTCCCTTTCCTTGAATTTTCCGCAGAAAAAAGTTTTGGAGCCATTTTCAACAGCTTACTGAGATGTGAGAGGAAATTAACCTAATGTCCTCAATCTGCCTACACCGCTCTATAAGGAGTCGGCAGATTTAGGCCTTAAAAGTTCATATCTTCTTAACCTCTTGAAAATGGCTCCAACACAAGAGCAGGTTCAACCCGAGAGCCAAGTATATCTCATATATATATATATATATATATATATATATATATATATATATATATATATATATATATATATATATATATATATATATATATATATATATATATATATATATATATATATATATGACATTGTCTATTTAATTTATATTAAAATAAAAAAAAATCAATAGACAATTTCATTCCCCATTATGTGTCTCAACAAATGCCAGTAATCCTCAGAATCATTTAGGTACCGTGACCAAAGCCCCGTGACTCGACTACTTTCACTGATAACGAATCAGGTAAACGGAACGATACATACAATACAAGACTTGCGACGAACTGCCAGATCTCTCTGAGGCCTAGGGTTGAACACACTGAGACCTTAGAGACGATTTCCAGCGAGCTTTGGGGAGTAGGCAGATTGATGCCCCGTAATCGAGCTACAACAACCCAACCCACATTTATCCACCGCTCTAAGGAGTAGGCAGATTGAGGCCTTAGAGTATCCTTACATATTTCCTTTACCTCTGGCTCCAAAACAGAGCTGAAACATCAAGTTTTAATAAATTCTGGACGCCGTTCAACCCAAGAACCAATTCTATCTATATATATATATATATATATATATATATATATATATATATATATATATATATATATATATATATATATATATATATATGCATATAAACATATAAAGTCTGAAATCGACCTCGGATATGCGTTCCAGGGGTCCTAAATAGCGCTCATTTGTAGAAATTTTTTCAAAATTCACAAGTCGCGATCTCCTCATTAGTGAATTTTTTTAAATAAAATTCGCTAACAAAAAACTAAATTTAAAAAGACGGCTGCAGAAAGTGTGTTATTGTGGCGAATAAGGCATAAGTTATATGAAAGAAATGCTGACCCAGCAAGTATCTTATGGTATGCACAATAAACCAAAGGTTTGAGTGCCATCGGGGCGGCGAGGCCGCGGACGAGCCCTGAGGGAGAGAAAAAAGTATCTTATGGTAACGAATAATATACACATATGTATTATAAAATAAATTATGACGTAGCAAGTGTGTTACGGTAACAAATAAATATCAACAAGTATTATGAAAGAAATGTTGATGCAGCAAACGGGCTGCGGCAACGAAAACGATATCGATACGTATGAAAAAAATACTGACGCAACAGGTGTGTTATGGTAACGTAATATGAAAGAATGCTGACGCAATGTATTTATTTGTGTTAATTAATGCATACTAGTAATTTATCCATTTAAACGATTCTCCATCTTCATTAATAACAACGGCATCAGTATTGATCCATTTTCTCTAGGACTACTGTATAGTCATACCTTGTTTTAGTATCACAAAACTATAAAAATAACATAATTGTAATATTTTTAGTAAAACAATAAAATCTAATATAAATTTCTTTTTGTTTTCAGGTAAGTTTATTATGCAGTTATCATACAGGTAGTAATCCCATAATTCTGATGTAGTTTAGCAAAGTTTATGGTGTAATCAAGCTATTTTTTAAAAAGCTGTGATTTTCAAGCAGCACATAGTTTCAACATTGTCCCCGTCTTGTATATTCTCTTTACTAATGTGGTGCACCCACGATGCATGCATATATCAACAGCTGCTACTGTAATCATGATAAATGTGTGGAAGGTCAATTGCTATTGACACCGGTCTTTCTAAAAAGACTTAAATGTCAAATAAAATATCATCTAAGTTGGGTCAAGAAAAATCGTTTTGACCAGTTTTTGTGAATTTACTTTTGCGATATACGAGGGGGTATTAAAAGTACTTAGCCTACAATATACAGCTCAATAGTTTTTTTTTAAACAAGACTTTATTTATGCGCAACATGATCTCCTCTGAGAATTACACATTTAGCAGAACGTTCAGCAATTCTAAGCGTTTTACAAAAATAATTTATTTTGCTTTTCAAACGACTCCTCAACGCAATGACTTCGTTGTTTGTAGAAAATAGTTTACCATTTAAATGTTTTTTAGCTTTGGGACTAAATGATAGTCTGGTGAAGTTAAATCTGGAGAATATGGTGCGTAGTAAACTAATTTGAAACCATTTGTTTCGAGTATCTGCAGTGCAGTGAACGACGTGTGAGCAGATAGGTTGTCTTACAAAAAGACTACTAATTTGGCCAATTTTCCACGGCGTTTGCTGACAATTTTCTGTCGTAATTTAACAACGCACTATAGTATGCTCCCACAATATACCTTATTCCAGAATAATTTAGCAGAATTGTTCCATATTTATCACAGGAAAGTGAAGCAGGAACCTTCCCAATCGACTTTTAAACACTGAATTTTTGGGTCGTCGAGAACCTAAATGCTTTCACTATTTTGATTGCTTTTTAATCTCTGTATTATGGTGATGGACCCATATTTCGTCAATAGTGACAAGCTAATGCCTCATTGTATAGCGTATTGTAAAATGAATGTAAGGAGAGGAGTATAGAAATACATAAAACAGTCAGGACGCAACAGGTGCGTTATGGCAGCGACTTTTCATAAATTTTGTATTACAAAATACCTGGTTTAAGCCAATTTATATTAAATTTAGTGTGTGGATGATCGATAAGCTTCCAATGTCATCCCTTTCTCTGCGCACACACACACATACAAATTAATTTTAAGTAACTGATTTTTATAAACAGTCACTTAAAAGCATCTAAATTTTATGTATCTATTAATTTAATATGTCAATCAATATTAATGACATTCTGTTGATTAGAAACTACCGAATGTAATGTATTCTATCCATCTTTGTTTATTCTATGTAACTTTATATCACATAGTTCTAACAACAGGGAATATATTTCGTGACCTTTTCTGAATCATGTTAAATTTAATTCCGGCAAAACTTGGATTACAAATATTCGACTAAGCCGAATTTTAGCACATTTAATCAGTAGTTTAGTGGCAACATATAAGTTTAATGTCGTAAAAATAAATTGACGAGTTTCAACGATATAGCATTTTCGACAAAAAAATTGCGAGTTTCCGTGGAAAAACTCTCAGAACTGGCCAACGAACTTATTCTTCGGAAAGAATTTTCTAGTGTAATGAAACAACTGGAAGTCTCTAGGTGACTTAGAAGCTTCGCAAGCCATGTTGTACGCAAACAAATATATAGACTAACCTCTCTGATATGGATTCTAGAGGCTGAATTAGCGCTCGTTTGAAAAAAATTTGTTAATTCTAAAGTCGCTACCTCTCTATAAGCGAAATCTTAGTGATGAAAATTCGCTAAACATTCGAAAAAACAATAATTAAGGGATGTTTTGTTTCTCTGAGTAGTAAACACATATAAACTCATAGCCTCTGACTCGTATAGTTTTCCATAAAGCAAAACCAAACATTTACCAATGCCGAGCGAGAGAAGAATAGATTGATAAAGCGAGCAAGGAAAAGGACCCAACTACACATTTACGGATGACCGAACACATATTTACTTTACACATATGAAATTGGAGTTGTAAACAGAAGAGAACAGATGACATTGTCCATAAAAATCTAATCCTATTAACTGGTCCCGGCAGCAGCAGAAGTTCTTCGGCGCCCGGTTCCGGGGAAATGGAAACGGCAATCTGCAGGAATGCGAGCTCAAATTGGCTGAAACACTGTAGAGATGGGTGCGATACGACGATACCACCGGCCCTTACTTTGATAGATTAGACATGTTTACAACTTTCAGACACACTGGATTGTCGCAAGGAGAAGGAATGGAAGGGAGGCACATAAAATTTGGTTGGATCTTAGTTTACCGTCCTGGATATCGCGTTGTATTATACGCGATCTGAATTAAGCGATCGTACATACATTGTTGTGTTGTTGCTTTGCGAGATTACATCTCTCCAGGCGAAAGTCTCTTAATTATCTGATATAAGATTACACTGCCAACTAATTTAATTTTCTTTAGTCAGCACAAGGATGAGGAGTGTCCAAGAATATTAAGAGCCATGTTTCTGACACATAAGCAACCGAGAAACTTTTATTTTCAAAGAACTCCTAGAATCTCATAATTTTAGCAGATTAGCAAATATTAAATGTTTTGTTTAATTTAAACGAATACTGTTAGATAACATCTTGTTGTATTGTACTTTGTTTCTTTAACGTCGGACTATCTCCGCGACCAGTGCCAATCACCGACACCGGGAAGTGGTTTTACCTAAATATCCTGAAGAGTTTTCCAAACCCCTTCCTTTTAGTAAGAAGGGTAGAAATATTTAACGTGCCCAACATCGCATTGTATAAGGAACCGACTGTTATACGCCCCCTTTGAAGGTCGGAACCTGCTGACATTCAACTCGCTCAAACATAATGCCGCTGCCTCGGTTGATGTCAATTTACAGTGTGTACAAAAAATAATTTTACACCGAAACCAAATGTTTCTGAAATTTGATTGAAGTCTGTAAATTACACAAAAATTTTGTTCATGTTATTTAATAATTTTTTCAAGTTTAATTTTAGAACTCGCTTTATATGTTGCTACAGGGTGGGCCATCTAACGTTTGGACTTGGAACTATAGGTTATTTTAAAGTTGGAAGGTTTGATGACATTTCCGATGTGACAGAAAGTTAGTTTTATGTTTTACATTTATGAAATGGGTCGCTTTTCGCTTGAACAAAGTTGGGAAATGTCAAAAACTTATTTCCAAAGTGGTGAGTCTCCAACTCAAACTGTAAGAAATTTACGAAAATTTTTTTACAAAAAGGATGTGCCAAAAACGCAGTTTGTGGATTAATTTGTAAAGCGAGTTCGTGAAACTGGATCGTTGTTGGATAAAACAACCCGTGTACGTACTCGTCCAGTGCGCTCAACCAAAACATCGCTCCTGTTGCTCAGAGTGTGCGTGAACAACCATCAACATCAACTCGTCATCGTTCTCAAGAATTAAACATTTCACGCACTTGTTTGAGAATAATGTTGCATATAGATCTCGGTATGAATGCACACAAAGTTCAATTACTGCAAGAGCTGAAGCCGCATGACCATCCGATGCGTTTTCGGTTTGCTCAAAGGGCCGAAAACCACCTGATCGAAGATGAGCATTTTTACCGAAAAATCATCTTTTCAGATGAAGCTCATTTACACCTCGGAGGATACGTCAATAAGAAAAATTGTCGTATCTGGGGCTCAGAAAATCCAGACGTAATCGTGGAGAAACCCATGCATCCACAGCGATTGACTGGTGCGAATTTTGGTCTGGCGGCATTTTTGCGCCATTTTTCTTCGAAAATGAGCAAGGAAACGCCGTTACGGTGAATGGCGATTGCTACCGCGCCATGCTAAAAGATTTTTTGTGTCCCGAAATTGAAGAGTATGACATAGACGACATTTGGTTTCAACAGGACGGCGCAACGTGCCACACAGCCAACGTAACAATCGATCTTTTGTGAACTGTTTTCGAAAATCGCATAATCAGCCGAAAAGCTGATGTCAATTGGCCACCTCGAAGCTGCGATTTGACTCCATTGGACCTTTTTTTTTGTGGGAAGCCGTTAAGGACAAGTGTTACGCTAATCACCCAGAGACGATTGACGACTTGAAACATGAAATCGAAGTTGCAATTGACGAAATAGAGGCCCAAACTATCGAAAATGTACTGAAAAATTGGACTGATCGAATAGGGTATTGTAAGGCTAGCCGTGTCAGTCATTTGAAAGATATTGTCTCCCATTCCTATGGAAGGTTCAATCTTTCTAATAAACTCATAACTTTGAAAAAATATTCATTAGTTTTTTTTTAAAGCCGATTCAAATTCCTAATCTTAAATGGCCCACCCGTTATTTAAACCTTTCGTATATTCCCCATGTAAGTATTGTAATTTTTCTCTCACCATGTTGTAGCATTGATAATGAAATAAATCATTCCGAAGCTCGGCAATTTAAGAAAGGGTTTTTATTTTTCAACTGATGGCTATCCCACAATTTGTTTTTAATAGTAATATCGCCGTCACTCTCAATGGAACACATATACAATTTTCCAATGAAGTTAAATTTTTAGAGATCTTAGACCAAAAAGTGAACTGGAACACATACTTGGAAAAAACTCTTTCGAGAGCCACAATGGCGGTCTGGACATGCCGTAGACTATTAGTAAATACATGAGGGCTGAATCCCAGGATGGTATATTGGATATACCAAACTGTGGTCAAACCCATGGTTACATTTACTTCTATAGTCTGGTGGCCAAAAACGGAACAAGCCTCAACACAAAGCAAATCGCAGAAGCTGATCTGTCTTGGAACAACGGGAGCTACGACATTATGCAATATGCAGCTGCAATAGAGGTAATGCTGAATATTACTCCACTGCAGATATGCGTGAAGAGGGAACCGCAGCACTAAGCGCGTGGAAGGATATTGTCATATACTAACTCGACCTTGGCCTGCTTGTGTACATACAGCGTCCAGACCAGGGTCGAATCGGAACGGTCGTACGCAATACCCTGAAGAGATCTGTGTTAGCTACAGCATCACCTCCCAGAAGTATTACGACACGCCAACAATGATGGGATAGGGTAATGGAGGGGAATTACGCTAGATTCCGAGATCTCGACGTCGACGGATAGACGCGTGGGAACTGAGAAAAATATCCGAAAATTCGCTATAACTAAATACAATAAGACAAGCCTAAAATGTTCTTACCTCGACTGCGTTCGGTAGAATTATTAGAATACGAAATTGTCTCACACAACAACGGGACGGACGGTACTGTATTCTAACGTTTTGTTACAATTTTTACGAACAGACTTTTCATTTACTGAATCAGAATTCAAGTGATAGATTTCAACACGCTACGGCAAACTGTGAACTCTATCTGCCTTCAGTAGTTATTTTCTCTCTGCAGTCCACAGCTGAAAAATCTTAATCGGTGGAAGATACCTTATCCTTATCTTCTGCAGATATGTTTTTACTCCGCCGCGATAATTCGAAAATGCGTTTCTTTTAAGAAATATTAATGATAAAAATAATAATTTTTACTGCGTGGAATTTTTACCCGTGTGATTTATATTATATTTATTTTCGAACAGCCGCTTTTAATATCTACAGCTGTTCTGAAAATATCTACTTCGTCACTTTTTTTTTTCTAGAAACGTCAAACTTGAGATTTAAACGTCAAAATTGCTAATTTCTAAACCATCCTTAAACCAGACGCGTTTTGGACAATAAACATTGCAAATGTGCTAAACAGAGTCTCACATTTCTGTTTCAATAGCTGTTGTTGTTCATTTAACCAAAATATTCGCAGAAAATTTACTTGGAATAAATAGACCCTTTTTGTGAATTTATAGCAGCAGTTTAAATAATAGAATTTGTGATTTAGATGTGTTATAATTACTTCAACATCGTCAATACGTGTATCATCGGCGACAAAAATTTCAAATTTTTTTTTCCGCTTAAATTCGTAAACAGTGTCAAAACGTATAAAAAACATCATTTGGGAACGAACGTTTTTCTTCGTCTATCTGTCTGCATGTTTGTCTGTTTGGCTGTTTGTGGCTACGATAACTTTAGAACGAATTGGGATATCGTCCTCAAATTTGGTATACAGTTAGCACCCAAACAAACCCAAACAAACGAGCGGTTTGGATTGTTTCTGGGTAAAACCGTTCCAGGGGGTAGCGGATGAAAATTGACATTTTTTCGTTAAAACTGGAGTAACATAACGTTTTAGGATTTGTTTATTAGAAAACTTTCAGATGTCAAACGTCTTGTATTCTCTGCTGAAATTTAATTAGGCGTCGAATGTATAGGGATGGAATATCGGTGACAGAAATTTCGAAATATTTTTTTTTGCTAAAACCGCGTAAAAAGTCTCAAAGCATAAAGAAAACTTGATTCTGGAACGAATTTTTTTTGTATCGGTCTGTCGGCCTATACGTCTGTCTGTTAGTAGGCGCAATAACTTTAGAACGAATTGAGATATAATCTTGAAATTTGGTATCCAGCTAGACCCAGTCAAAGTAACGCTTAGAATTATTTTTGGGTAAGATCGCTTGAGTGGGTAGGGGATAAATTAGAGTTGATTTGGTGAAAATTGTTAATATAACGTTTCAGAAAATTATGGGTATAGGAATGCAAATGTTTTCTTTGTGGTCAAGTAATGGAATTCGTTTCATAAGAATGTCTTTATCAGGAGGGTAGATTATCACAGCTATGTGGAAATTATGACTCAATTTGCAGCACTATTTTTTATTTATTAAAATACATTTGAAACATATCCTCTCTTCGGTCAATAAATGGATCATCGATAACAGGCAAACTATACATAACTAGTAGTAATAGTTCGGATGCAGCAAGTGGGTTATGGTAGCGCATTTCCATTAACTTCTTACAAACTCGAATAATTAATTTTCTCTCAATCATTAGAATCCAACTTTCTTATGCAGCAAAAGCTTTATATAGACCAGTAGCAGCTCGTGTTTTAATGCATTGGGGGTGCGGAAGAAAAAAAAGTTCGAGGCGCAGCAAGTGCGTTATGGTAGTAAATTTTTATTAAATGCTTCAAATTTGAATAACTCAAGTTTCTGCGAACTTAGAAAGTTCAATTTCGTCATATTGTAGGGCCTTGCTCAGGGCAACATATCCACCAAATTTTATCAAAATAGCTTTGTAATTTTCGGAGAAAAAATTTTTTTCATAAGAAAACTCAAAATTTGAATAACTCAATTTTCTAAAAAATGTAGAAAGTTGAATTTAGTGTTGTAACAAGGTCTTTTACAAGGCAACGTATCCACCAAATTTCAATAAAATAGCTTTGTAATTTTCTAAAAATATAGAAAGTTAAATTTTAGTTTGTAGTAAGGTCCTTTACAAGCCAACATATCCACCAAATTTCATTAAAATACCTATGTAATTTTCGGAGAAAAAGATTTTTTTTGAAACAAAACTCAAAATTTTCGCGGAAAGCGTTATCCGATTTTCCTGACTAACGAACTCATCCAAGCCATTAATAAAAGAAAGGCACTTGCCGAGTTTCATCGAAATCAGTTGCTTATTTTTTGAGTTATCGGTTGGATACATATGTGTATATATATATATATATATATATATATATATATATATATATATATATATATATATATATATATATATATATATATTCATATATATATATATACAGTGTGGAACAGCCAAATGGAATAAATTCGATAACGGATAAATGAGGACGTGTTGGGAAAAACGCTTGGACACGTCGATTTGTATTTTTAACTGCGCATCTTTTTCAAGAAAAAAAAATTATTTAGGGTGCGTCATGTGACAGTGGCCAATACCAACTTTCTTATTTTAAATACAAGCCCCTGTATATTATTAATTTTTTGGATTCTTCAGAAAATTCTAGACATAATTCATGTACAATGTCCTATACCTATCTTCAACTGTTTCGGAAATATTAAGTATTTTCAGATTTATTACAAAAATTAACATTAAAAATAGAAAATTATTTTATTTCACAAATTCTAATAAGAAATACTGATTATTTCTTAATAATTTAAAAAAACAAAAAAAAATTAATGTCAATGTAGTAAATGTTCAAAATGCTCGCCACGAACATCTTGGCAACATGCTAATCTGGTATAGAAATGTCTTCTAACATTACTCAACATCTCAGGCGTGACTGATCTAATCGCAAGCGTGATTCGTCTTTTTAAGTCATCTAAGTTGAGGGGCTTAGTTTTGTATACAATACTTTTGACATATCCCCACAAAAAGTAGTCTAATAGCGACAGATCAGGAGATCGTGCTGGCCATTCTATCGATCCGCGCCTCCCTATCCACCGATTTGGAAAAATTTGGTTCAGGTACTGCCGGACATTGATTTGGTAATGGGGCGGTGCTCCATCTTGCTGAAACCATATTTTATTGGCAGGAACTTGTGGGTTTGCTGGATCTGGATATAAGTTTGTCAAAGTAGGCACGACATTATTTTGGAGCAGTTCTAAATATTTATCCCCATTCAAGTTGCCATCAATGAAAAAGGGACCTACGATATGATTTCCAACAATTCCTGCTCAAACATTAACTTTTTCAGGATATTGCGTATGTTCCTCTCTCATCCAATGAGGATTCTCATTAGACCAATAGCGGCAATTTTGACGATTAACATGACCGTGAAGTGTAAATGTGCTCTCATCAGAAAACAAAACATCTTCTAATTGGATCACATTGTTATCTAACATTGCCATCATTTGTTCACAAAAATACGTTCTCCTATCGAAATCGTCCTCCATGAGCTCCTGAGTTGGTATCATTTTATAGGGATGCATTTTACTTTCCTTTAATGTTCGAAAAATTGCTGTGTGGCTAACGTTGAATAGTTGGGCTGCTTGTCGACCAGAAGTATGTGGGTTTTCTTGAAACTCAAGCGTAATATCCAATTTCGTATCATCACTTACTGCATTGGCAGCTACTTTTTTTATCTGTCTCACATGACCAAGCTCGCGAAACTGCTTTTCTATTTTGCTAATTGTTCCTTGGGATACAGGCGGCAAATTTGGAAATTTTTCGTGAAATAAGCGAGACACTTCCATCTGTGTCCGTGTGTTATCTCCATAACCAATCATTTGTAGAATGGTTATTTTGTGCATTTCTGTTAAATGAACCATTTTTCTGATATTATTACGTACAGTTAACGAAATTCAAACGACAATAGCACTGACACTAATCACTACTGTCATGCAGGCAAACAACAAGTTGCTAAGGCTACGAGTTTTATACGAACAGAAAGAAAACTGTTTTTGTTTTTGTTTCATTTCATATCAGTAAAAAGAAACGCAGGAATGGTTTTTGTTTACTTTCTCATTATCAAGAGCTGAATGGGAAATAAGTATTGAATGCAATGTAGCGAATTTGTGAAATAAAATAATTTTCTATTTTTAATGTTAATTTTTGTAATAAATCTGAAAATACTTAATATTTCCGAAACAGTTGAAGATAGGTATAGAACATTGTACATGAATTATGTCTAGAATTTTCTGAAGAATCCAAAAAATTAATAATATACAGGGGCTTGTATTTAAAATAAGAAAGTTGGTATTGGCCACTGTCACATGACGCACCCTATATAATTTTTTTTTCTTGAAAAAGATGCGCAGTTAAAAATACAAATCGACGTGTCCAAGCGTTTTTCCCAACACGCCCTCATTTATCCGTTATCGAATTTATTCCATTTGGCTGTTCCACACTGTATATATATATATATATATATATATATATATATATATATATATATATATATATATATATATATATATATATATATATATATATGAAACTGACCCCGGATATGGGTTCTAGGGGTCCTAGTTCGCGCTCATTTGAACAAATTTTTGCAAAGTCTCTCCATCGATACCTCTTTATTAGTGAATTTTTTTAAAAAAATTCACTAAATATGAAGGGCTCGCCTATTTTTCCCCGAAAATCTATTATAAAGAAACCTATTTACTAAACTTAATAATTATTAACTACTTACCAAGTTTTCCTCTAGTTAGGTATTCGTTATAGTAGTTAAAAAGTCCCTTAAAAAGTTAACCTTTAAATTTAAAATATCCACTGAATTAATCACAGTATCACAATTATTTTCTCCACTTATTAAGCAACCCGAAGTAGTAACTATCATAATAATAATAATTGTCTTGTTAGAACATGTAAACGAAATGATCAAATTAAAAATCAATCCGACGCGAAGACGAAAATTACTACGTAGTAGGTACACACGCTCTGCCGAAAGTACAGTACAAACTGGAGGTGTGTAATTTTATAGCGCACAACAGATTGCTTATTCGGTCGTTTTCGACGAATATAATCAAGATTCGGCGATCATTTCGACTGAAGTATCGCATTTCCGGAGAGCGCCGAAAAATACACACCGCCGCCCGCCTGCTTTATATGGATATGTATATAACGTCTGCAACGATTAACACTACACTTATTCTGATTCTGTATTCTGTAATAATGGCTGCCGACTCTATGCGATCCTCGATATACTAATTTTGTTTGTTGAACGCAGGAGGTAAAAAAGTGAATAAAAATTTATCAAAATATAGCGTAGCAAAAATATTGTTTTTTCCACGACAAGCAGCCGCCCCTGATATAGACTCTTGTACGAAGTTGCAATTACACCAAATTTATTGTTTTCAGAGATACATTTTTTTTACTTTTCGGGGATTTTTCAGATTTGAATTTTTTTTAATGAAAATATGCCACTATAGTGCACTTTCTGCGTCCAGACTTTTTGTTAGTTTGTAAATTCCACCTTCGGAATATTATTTGTTATAATAACAATAGTCTTGCAAGATGTAAATTATTTTAATTATATCTATTGCACAAAATGTAAATAATTTTAATTAGATCTGTTGCATTTGCCACTACTGGACTACAACCCACAGCCATATTTTATTTGAAAGGCGCAGAGTATGTATGTAATCAGATATAGGTGATGCTGGTTCAACCACAATGGAATTTGATAATGCCTCTACTAGATATGCAACGAAAGGGGTCAGCATTATGTTATGTATCACCTATCCTTATAGATAGGTGGATATATTAAATTTCACACAAAGTTATATATACCTGTTGTAATAATTTCTTTGAAATTAGAGAGGGGTCAGCGCTTTAACCATGGTTTCAGATTTAGTTGTCAGCTGCTTGTGTACTTTGGCTCAATATTCTCACGTCTTAATTGTTTTGAAATTGGATATATCTATGTGAGTTGGTGTACAAATTAATTATCCCTTCAGTTAAAATGTGGTTTATAACAGTGCAGGGTAACAAGTTATTATACGAGTGGTAAACGGATAGTTGATGTCACTAAATATTAGAAGCAGACCTTTCACGTGACGCAGATGTCGGTCCCAGTGACAAGTAACGTGTATTTAGATAATGCACAGAAAAATGTTGCGTGAAATAGAACGTCGGCCATTTTTTGGTTCGTAAACAGTTTTGAATGATTTGTATTTTTTGAGTGAAAAGTGAACTAAACCTTCCAATGTTTTAATCAAACTAAAATGGTTGTCTATGCGGCTTTAATGATGGGTCGTTATTTAACTGTCAGCTATTTTTAAACGGTTACCGAGCCGTAACGGTAACCACCAGTTATGAATTTATAAAAATAACAGCTTAAAAAGTAACGCTTTTAACACTAAACTAGAATTCGGAGTCGTGTCTGTTTCAGTTCTACTGCAACTAGGTTCGATGAATAAACATCGGTTTTCATCGGCAACATTTATTTAACCATTTAACGGGATGAATAGCCTTGAGATTGGGAATGCTAAATATGTATGGTTATACAGTAAAGAGCGGACTGTACTTCATAACATTATTATTTATACTAGTGTGCTCGCTCTCGCTCACAGCTTTAGGGACGTAGGATCTTCGGTACCATAAAACGGTTTAATTTTAATTTTGACTTTAACCGGTTGTTGATGGGGATACGGCATACGGACACTACTACACAGAGTTATTCTGTTAAACTGAGAAGCTGTTATTTTTAAAACAGTTGAGTTTCCCACTAGTATGTAAAGCCAAATATTTTATAATAAAAAATGTTGGGTGAAAAGATGAATTTCTGTAAAAAACGTGTTATTACTTTCACTATAGACAACGCAAAATAGCGTTATTTCACGTGAAATTAAAGTACTTATATATCTAAATTTATATACATTACCTAAGAAAACAGTTAACACGTCATTTTCGTTTGTCTGATAATAGTTATCAAATTGATAAGAAAATATAATGATACAACATTTTTTAATATCTATATACATTTAAATATAAAAAATTAAATGAATATATATATATATATATATATATATATATATATATATATATATATATATATATATATATATATATATATATATATATATATATAGGGTCTTTCCAAATTGATGCGAAAAATTTTACAGGGTGATTCTTTGGCGAAAAATAAGGGGTGTCTTTTTATTAAGTTTTTCTTGAAACCCCTTCTCCTCCAAGTTACAGCCTTTTGAAATTTTTGAAACTAATTTTAAAACAACGAATATTAAAATAAGTAAATAAACAATTAATACTATATATCTTCCAATTTTTTTTAAAACTCAAACTCAATTTTTTATACTGTTGGCTGTTGTTTGCACAGTTTTTAAAAGTGGACTGATAACGATGACCAGTGAACCGAAAATGTAACTAGAGATAGATATCTTTCTAAGAAAGAATAAAAGCATAATGTAATAACAAACCATATGTACAGAATAAAGGCAAATTTCTTTACCGAAATTTTATGAGCTGTGTTATGTTATGGAGTTCTTAGAATCACTCCCTGTGTAGCAATAAAAGTTCTAACGTCTAACGTCCCAAGACGTGATAAATAATGATATTTATTAATTCTTGCTGTGGCATTGACATTTACGTAAAGACCCCTCATAAAATAAATTTGTTAGAAATGACTAGTTTATAATTCCTAAAACATCTAAGTAAATACTAATATAAGACTCCTTTCTGATTTCTAAAAGTTTCACTTCAGAGTGGCAAAAGATTTACGACACACTTATTATAATTTCTTAACCCTTTGTTTCCTTTTCATATCGACAAAATTTGAGATTTATACACTACGTGAAATAACGGGGTAAAAATACAATGCATTTATACTAGTGTGCTCGCTCTCGCTCACAGCTTTGGAAATGTAGGATACTATCGATCTACTATCCAGTTTAAAATAACTGAAGCCGTTATTTTCAACGGTTATTATTAAATAACGTTAACGGCTTCAACTGTTAACAGAAAATAACCGTTTTTCCTATCACTATGCGGCTTATGGTTGTAAGAATCGAACTGACAAGAAAGATCCGGGAATCGCACTTCACAGGGAAGTTCATTCATTGCCACTTGGGACCCGTTGAATTATTTACCGCATATTTCTCGATTTAGGTAACTAATGACCGTGTGTTCTAAGTATATAGTTGAAATAAGTATATATCAAGGAATTTGACCATTTCTCACGAATTTCCACGCTATTTTCATTCATGATTACCACTTTTTAAATCAGCATGTGTTCAATATGGCATTGTTTTACCAATGGCGTGCATCGCACATTTCTCTGGGCTGTCCAATTTTCATGAAACTTTACATGTATTGGCATTTTGAGACGTGAATTTTGAAAATGAGCAAAGAAATCTGAAATTCTTATTCTGTATTTTTACTTGATTTCCCGGAAGATGAACATATATCTCCATTCACTGGAACAAAATTAATGTACACATCAAAGAACTACTCTTCAGCTAATAAATAAACATTATATTTTTTCAATTGGTTTTTGTGTAGATCACGCATTCAGTAAACTGTTCAAAAGGATGTTCTGATTGGTCATTTAGAAATAAATAAGTTTCTGGCCACATCTCACGTAACTTTTCATTGCATTGATTTCAGGCTGTCGTTACGAATTCTTAATGGCGGACATTTTTCAGTAATAAAAAAGTCTGGAGCAAGTGCGGTACGGTAGTGAATTTTCATAAAAATGTGTTTATCGCAAATAATGTCTTTTTTTAATGAAAGCAGGCATCAAAATTGGTTACCAGTATGACTTATATAGTAGAAACAATATATCATATTTCATAAAAGTAACTATATTGTTTGAAAATGTACAACAATTTTTCGAAAGTACAGTTTAAATGTTCCCGAAAAAACTGGTTTCTTAGCCAAAGAATCTTGGGTTAATTGAGTTATAAAAATTTGAGGCATTTACAGAAAAATCGCTACCAAAACGCACATGCCGCGTCCCGATTTTTTTTCTTACACACATTCCTTATCTTTCGATGGAAAATGCAATAATATACGGCGTGTTCGATTAAAAAAAAAGAAAATTTAGTACACCAACGATTTATTGCCCACCCTGTGATTGTAAATATAATTTTATAAGATGCAGCTCAAGACACCCATAAATTAACATATATTTTGCTTGTATACATGTAAACAGATAAAAACTGAAACTAACGCGGATTATGGTTCTAGGGGGCCTTGTTCGCGGCCATTTGAAGAAATATTTTCAAAATGCAAAAGTGGCGGTCACAATAGCGAATTTTTTCTACGAAAATTCGCTACAAATTACAGACTATCAAATTATAAACTCTAAAACCTAAACTACTGCCAAAGCATCAGAGAAAGGGTCCATTTAAAATGAATTTTGTGCAAATATTTTAGTAAAATGAAGGACCATGACGGTTGAAGCTGAAACCGAAGGTTTTGTAAAACATATTTCTTGCCACATTTTATCTACATAATTCATATTCGTTTCCGATTCTTTGCCTAAAACCTGCCACTTTTGACGTTTCAAATTGTAACTTTGACGTTTTTAGAAGAGAAACTATAAACATTTCAAAATATTTTTTCTGGTAGTTGTTGATCTTTTTGCCCCAGAAAACTCAATTATTGTCTGTAATATACACTAGATTTTGTTATCGATACAAAATAGTTTTGGTTTTGTGCGTTCCTGTGGTCATCAGTGGGCCCAATTTTTTTTCTTTAAATCCCTATTACTTGTTTCCTTTTAACCTAGAGAGCTAAATTTTAGTACGGGGTGTACTTCTAATAACGCAAACGTGCGTACCAAATTTGATTGCCATAGCTTTGTTATTTCCGGGGATAAAAAATGCCTAAAGATAATCCAAAATTTTCGTCCGTTTTTGCTGCATTATCCAGCAATCCACTTGCAAAAGGAGCGCTATTTTTTAAGATCGGTATATATATATATATATATATATATATATATATATATATATATATATATATATATATATATATATATATATATATATATATATATGTTGTGCTGAGAATTGCAAAGGCCATATAAAGTTATAAAAACAAAAATGAAAACCCTGACGGAAACTAGTATGACGAAGCTAAGTTTCGATTATTATTTCAATAAAGTAGATGGTCAGATCTACAAAATTGGAGAATCAGATTAATAATGGGGGGTAGTAGTAGTACCACTGGTCAATAGTAAGTAAAATACTTACGGTTTACACGTAATGCATATGGGTTATCTGTATATTGTATACATATCCACATCGTTCGACATATTTTACTGTACACTAAAACAGAAAACAAAATAATAACATTAAAACACAAGCACATTCACTATTATTGTTAGTCAGTGTTATTTGGAGAAGCAATGAAAGATATATATAGCCATAATTTGTTGGAATGATCATTAAATGAGTCTTTAAAAAGTATAACTGGCAATTTGGAAAATATCTCAGTTAAAGTGAAATTAAAAGAGCCAAAAATCTATATGTAGATAGATTGAAATATTAAGCATGAAATACATACCAAAGAATTATGTTATAAATCAATTACCTGAAGGTAATGAACAAAACAAACCCCTGTATGATGTTTTCAATATGTAAATTATTATTTTATTTATGTGAACAATGAACTGAAATGTACCCATATATATGTGTATATATATGTCTGTGTTTATAAAAACAATGAACTGGAAGTTACTAAAAACAGTGTTTAGTGTTGTGGAACTTTGAAATCAAGATTGCAGCATATGAACTTAATGAATTTGTTATTGACTATAATTAGGTTAAAAAAGTAAGGTTAGGCCAAATGTCATTTTTAAGAATAAGGATTTATTTTCTACTTACTCGACGGTTTCCAAGGAGATTAGCTGTCAAACGTATTAATTAATTGGAAGAGAGAATGCCATGAACAGACAGGAAACACCAAATGTTAAAGGAATTTGGGCAACATTTCCGCTTTTGTTATGATTCATTGTTGGTGGTTGATGAAATTGAGATGCGAGAGAGCGTCATTCTTGCTTCCCATTTTAAATATAAATATTTTAAAGTATAAATTGTGCGAGGAAAATTCAATTTGCCGCTAAAACAGAGAAGAGACGTTACATCAAGTTTTTTAACGTAAGAAAGTACGAGATAAGCAGTAAATATATCAATAATACTTACATTTGAGGATACCCATTACCATTAGCGAGGAAGCCAAGGTTAGAGATTTATTTTGTTTAATGTATATCAGCTTAACAAGACAAATATTTCAATAAGAAAGACAGCCCATTCTGTCAAATATCATTTTAAGCAAATGTGTTTATGGGAAATTAAGATTTCAATGCATAAAATAGAAATCTTATAGGATAATTTAACCATAGTTCAACATTGCGAATACAGAGGGAGTGCAGGTCAAGGATCCATATTTAACATTTGAATGACAGCCGAAAATTCGGGTACTAAGATTAATCATTGTAAATTGATAATATTAGTTTGACAAACGGATCCGTTTAGATTTTAAATTTGAAATTGTGCCAATAAAATTTGTTTACGAATTTTGAAACATAATTCTTTGAAACAAAATAAGATTTAATAAGGTTACTATAAATATTTGCAGGCTATATTTTTCCCTATATTTTTTTTGCAGAACTCACCACTGAGATAGTAAGTATATTAAAATATTTGAATACAATTTATTTGACATACATATATATATATAGTAGAAGGATAGGCAACCCAAATAACCCTGAGATAGCTTAAATCACATAATACAAGAGTCATAAAACATTTTTATTCAGATAAAGTTTCACATTATAAAATATACAGAGTCACCCATAATACATGGTGTAAAATATCATCATATTTTTTTATATCACTATTCCATATAAATAAAATAAAAATTAATACCTAATATCAGTAAATATAATATAAAATAAATTAATAAAATAAATTCAAAGCCAATATTAGTATAATTGACGCCCAACAGTGGGGCAATATAAAATAAAATATATATAATAAAATAAATAATATAAAATATAAAAGTAAATAATAATAATATAATTGACGCACAACAGTGGGGCATTAAAATTTATAAAATAATAAATAAATATATATAATTAAAGCCCAATAATTATATAATTGGCGCCCAACGTGGGGCATAGCAAAAATAGGGGAAACTAGCCATAACGTCCAGGCACAGCAAAACAGGGGAGCAAACTGCAACATCTGGGCACAGGAATTCTTCTGACCATCCTAAATAAAGAAATTTAAACATAAAAATGTCGCAACAAAAGCAAACAAGAGCTAGAAAAACAAAGAAGACTGAAGAAATACAACAGGAGGAACAATTTGATGAAGGAGACACAGGAGAAGAGAAAACGGAAGAAATGTTAGTAAAAGAAACCGTATCGCAGGAGGAAATACCAGATAAACCGGAGGAGAGTGAAGAAACTGAAACGGTAGAACCGAACGCACAAGAAGAAACGCCAAGTACGGAACAAAAATTATTGCAAGAAATGACATATATGTTTCTACAGAATATGAATAAGTTGGAAGAAAGTATAAGTAATAAAATGGCGAAGCAAGAAAGAAATATGGAAAGTATAAATGAAAACATGAATAAAATGGTGAAACAAGAAGATATGAAAAATCTAGTATTTATACAGAATGTCACAACAGAAATCAAAAGGGATATGAATAAATTACAAGAAAATGATACTATATTGTATCGAAACATTCAAGATCTCAGAGAAGAAACGAAAGAAAATATAGAAAAACTCAAGCAAGATATGGAAAACAGGATGGCAGGAAAAATAGAAGAGAGTGAGAAATATCTCATGGAGGAAATGAACAGGAAACAAAACACCTTGGAAAAGGAAAATGAGGTGATAATTATACAAATAAGAAGTGACGTGGACGAGGCAAAACAGAAATGTCAACAGAATTGCCAGAAAATAGAAACTGAAATGAATACAGGGATGCAAGAAATTCACGACCACTTATATAATCAAGCCGAGAAAACCAGAGAAGAGTTTACAAAAGTCGAAACGCAAATACAAATGGTTGACTCAGAAATAACACACATAAAAAAGAAAACAGAGGAGCAAATTGGCAAGACGAGAGAAGAAATCTTCAACAAAATAAACAGTCAAAACACCAGGAGCTACGGTATGCCAATAAATATGGATACAGGAACAAAATTTGATGGAAATATAAACAAACTACACCCCAGAGTGTTTATCAACAGCATAAAAAACAAAGTAAGATATATAACTGATATCAACGATGTAAAGGACGTGATAAGGATGCAGCTGGTAGGAAATCCTTTACTATGGTTTTCCAGTAGAGAAAACGAAATCCACAACATAGAAGAATTTGAACATCTTTTTATGAAATTTTACTGGGGAGAGTTCCATCAAGGGATATTCAGAGAAAAACTTTACTTTGGACGGTTCGATTACAATCGAAATCAAGATTTTAGCAACTATTGTCTGCATTTATACAATACAGCGCAGTACCTACACCCGAGAATGGAGGAAGAAGAAATAGTCATGTATATCTCCAGGCATTTCGAAAACCAGATTACGGAGACAATTGCCATTAATAATATCAAAACGATGGAGCAACTATTAACTTATTTGACAAGAATTGAAAGAACCCTAAGGACAAGAAATATAAGAAATAAGGGGGAAAACAAACCAGACTACAGAAGACCAAATTATCAAGAGAATCAAAGATATGGAGGTAACACATATGACAATAGGCCACGCTACAACCAGAATGAAGCAAGACCTGGGGTATCGAACAACAATAGCAACCCAAGAAATTATCAGTATCAAAACAGGGATAGAAACAGAAATGACCAAGGAAATTACGACAACACAAGACAAGATCAGAGGCAATACAGATATAACAACAATTATCAGCCAGGAAGAACACAGATGCCCAGGACAAATGACAACAATAACCGTCAATATCCTAATCCAGGTGGCCAACTAAGAAATTGTGCAATGGAAAGTAATATACCACAACAAATTGAAGAGCAAAACCGAATTGAAGTCGCAGCACAGATACATCGACCCAGCCAAAATTTTTTAGAATAAGCGCACCTTTGTTTGTAAATAATGTCATGCAGTATAGTCACCCGAGAGAATTTATAAAATTAGAAAATGAAAAAAACCTTGAAAACAAAAATAAATTAGTTTTTGTAAAAGCAAACTTCCAAAACAAAATGGTGAATATAATGGTGGACTCTGGATCAAATGCGTCAATCATCAGTAGTAATATAATAGATCAATTAAAGTTAAACAAATTTAGTTATAATATACCAAAGGTGTCACTAATAAATGCGAGGGGAAGAAAGATTTGTGAAGTATCGAAGCCAGTAATGGGAAAATTACAATTTAACGAAAATAAAAAGGAAATCAACGTTAATTTATTAATAATGGAAGGTTTGGAATTTGATGTAGTAATGGGATCAGATATATTAAATGAAAATAATGCTATCATAGATTATGAACGGAATATAGTAATTATCGACAACGAAATAGTGCATATGACTGACGAAATTGTGAATAAATGTGAAGAAAATAGTAGTGAAAATGAAAATATAAATTATATAAATAGTATAGATTATATGAAAGAATATGAAGAAAAGAATATAAAAGAAATAATAAATGAAAATGAAGAATATGATAGAAAAATAAAGAATATATTATGTAAGTATGAAAGTTTGTTCGATGAAACTAGTCGAGTAGCTGTGGGTCATATGCATCAATTTAAAGTAAAAGAAATAGCAAATTTTAAATCGAAAACGTATCCGATTCCATATAAATATCAGAAACAAGTACACCAGGAAATAAATAACATGTTAGAGCAAGGAATAATAGAAAGAAGTGATACTCCATATATCAACCCAATAGTCGTAGTAAAAAAGGCAGATGGGGGAATAAGATTGTGTTTAGATGCTAGAAATATTAATAAATTGTCAATTCCTCAATATAGTTCACCAGTAGGAATAGAAAGTATTTTCGGAAGTATAACGGGTGCAAATATTTTTTCAAAAGTAGATTTAAAACATAGTTTTTGGCTGATACCACTGGAAGAATCATGTAGAGAGTACACAGGTTTTATGATAGATGGTTCAGTATATCGATTTGCTGTAACCCCATTTGGAATACAATCAGCTTGTTCTGCTCTGGTTAAAGCATTACACAAAATCCTAGACAAATTTGAAGATTTTGTACTGCATTATGTCGATGACATATTAATCTACTCCAAAACCATTGAAGATCATTACAGACATGTAGTCGTTGTTTTAAGAGCATTAGACAGAGAAGGTTTAAAGGTAAACTTAGAGAAATGCCATTTCTGCAAAATGCAAGTCAAATATTTGGGATACGAACTGAACGACAAAGGAGTTAAAATGGACGAAGATCGAGTCAAGAGTATATTGGAATATCATCGACCAAGAAACCTAAAGGCATTACGAGGATTTCTCGGGGTACTGAATTATTTTAAAAGATTAATTCCAGATCTCTCAAATAAAATGTTACCTTTGTTGAGATTACTGAAAAAGGATGTGAAATGGAAATGGGGGGTCGAGCATGAAGAGGCTTTTTGCAAAATAAAGAAGGAATTTACGAAGAATTTAGAGGTATATCATCCTAGATATGATCAAGCATTTACTCTGAGAACTGATGCTTCGCTAAATAGATTCGCTGGAGTTCTTTTACAAGATCAAGATGGCATAGAAGTTCCTATATTGTTCGTATCAAGGGTGACAAAGAAACATGAAAGGGGATACTCTGTTACCGAGCTAGAATTGGCGAGCATTATATTTTGTGTAACCAAGATTTTATTTGCTCGGAAATGAATTCATAATAGAAACAGACCATTTGTCGTTAATACGTATAATGAATAATAAATTAATGAACAACCGAGTACATAGATGGGCCTTATTGCTACAAGAATACAAATTTACCATCAAGTATATACCGGGAAAGCTAAATATTATAGCAGACGCTTTAACTAGGGATAATGATAGCAACAAGAAAGAACAGGAAAAGAGAATAAGAATAGGAATGAATATACTGAAGGATAAACAAGGAATCTTTTCATTACATCAGATAACGCAAGATCAAGTAAACTTGTCCGAGAAAGAAAAAAAAGGCTCTAGAATTTGTCAAAATATATATGTAAAAGGACCGATTGACGATGAGAAATATGTAATTACGAATAACTTGGCCTATAAAGTCATTGATCAACTACATACAGAAAACTGTCATATGGGTGCTAGAAAACTATGGCTGACATTTCGAGAAAATTATATTACCATAAACGACTACAAAGTAATTAAGGAACGAGTGAGAAAATGTGCCACATGTCAGTTGGGAAAATGGAAGAATCTCAGGTATCAAAATAACCCTAAATCAATCATAGCAAGGGAACCATTGGAGATTATAGCCATAGATTTCTTATCTGACCTAATACCTAGCTATCAAGGCAACAAGCACATATTAGTCGTAGTAGATCTATTTTTGAAATTTGTGAAGTTATATCCATGTGTGAGAACTAACGTTAAATGTGTCAATGATTCATTGAGAAAGCATTTTCAAATCGTAGGCAATCCAAAGTTCTGTATTGTCGACAATGCGACATGTTTCCAGTCAGAACGTTTTAAAAGATTTTGTCAACAAAACCAAGTGACATTACGATTTACGAGTATTCGTCATCCACAATCAAACATTTCTGAGAGATATATACAAGAACTTAACAAGTATTTGAGGATAATGGTACACAGCGATCACCGAGAGTGGCAAGATAAGCTAAATATAATAGAAGAATTACTTAATAAAAGTCCACATACAATGACTGGACAATCACCGATTTATCTATTCAAAGGTGTCATGCCTGAAAGAAAATGGCTCCAACAAAATAGTAAAACCTACGAAGAAGTAGTAAAAATGGTCAATAAATTAAATGAGAGACGTGCAGAGAAATGTGCAAAAAGGTTTTTAAAAAAGAAATCTAAGAAATCGACATTTAAAAGAGGAGATTTAGTAATCATAAGGGCATTGCGAACCTCAAACTATAAGAAAAATATCAGTGCCAAGTTAATGATGCCATTTGAGGGTCCATTCGAGATCACAACAGAAAACCCAGTTAATAGTTGTGAAATCAAAGACCCAATCACAGGAAAAATTAGAGGAATATTTAATATACAAAATATATTCCACTTCTATCAATAACAATGAAAATAAAATATCAGCACGTATGTAAATTTTGCTTCCATTACTTTCGAGAATCGAGATAATGTATGCAAAATTGGGGGGTGTTGTGCTGAGAATTGCAAAGGCCATATAAAGTTATAAAAACAAAAATGAAAACCCTGACGGAAACTAGTATGACGAAGCTAAGTTTCGATTATTATTTCAATAAAGTAGATGGTCAGATCTACAAAATTGGAGAATCAGATTAATAATGGGGGGTAGTAGTAGTACCACTGGTCAATAGTAAGTAAAATACTTACGGTTTACACGTAATGCATATGGGTTATCTGTATATTGTATACATATCCACATCGTTCGACATATTTTACTGTACACTAAAACAGAAAACAAAATAATAACATTAAAACACAAGCACATTCACTATTATTGTTAGTCAGTGTTATTTGGAGAAGCAATGAAAGATATATATAGCCATAATTTGTTGGAATGATCATTAAATGAGTCTTTAAAAAGTATAACTGGCAATTTGGAAAATATCTCAGTTAAAGTGAAATTAAAAGAGCCAAAAATCTATATGTAGATAGATTGAAATATTAAGCATGAAATACATACCAAAGAATTATGTTATAAATCAATTACCTGAAGGTAATGAACAAAACAAACCCCTGTATGATGTTTTCAATATGTAAATTATTATTTTATTTATGTGAACAATAAACTGAAATGTACCCATATATATGTGTATATATATGTCTGTGTTTATAAAAACAATGAACTGGAAGTTACTAAAAACAGTGTTTAGTGTTGTGGAACTTTGAAATCAAGATTTCAGCATATGAACTTAATGAATTTGTTATTGACTATAATTAGGTTAAAAAAGTAAGGTTAGGCCAAATGTCATTTTTAAGAATAAGGATTTATTTTCTACTTACTCGACGGTTTCCAAGGAGATTAGCTGTCAAACGTATTAATTAATTGGAAGAGAGAATGCCATGAACAGACAGGAAACACCAAATGTTAAAGGAATTTGGGCAACATTTCCGCTTTTGTTATGATTTATTGTTGGTGGTTGATGAAATTGAGATGCGAGAGAGCGTCATTCTTGCTTCCCATTTTAAATATAAATATTTTAAAGTATAAATTGTGCGAGGAAAATTCAATTTGCCGCTAAAACAGAGAAGAGACGTTACATCAAGTTTTTTAACGTAAGAAAGTACGAGATAAGCAGTAAATATATCAATAATACTTACATTTGAGGATACCCATTACCATTAGCGAGGAAGCCAAGGTTAGAGATTTATTTTGTTTAATGTATATCAGCTTAACAAGACAAATATTTCAATAAGAAAGACAGCCCATTCTGTCAAATATCATTTTAAGCAAATGTGTTTATGGGAAATTAAGATTTCAATGCATAAAATAGAAATCTTATAGGATAATTTAACCATAGTTCAACATTGCGAATACAGAGGGAGTGCAGGTCAAGGATCCATATTTAACATTTGAATGACAGCCGAAAATTCGGGTACTAAGATTAATCATTGTAAATTGATATTAGTTTGACAAACGGATCCGTTTAGATTTTAAATTTGAAATTGTGCCAATAAAATTTGTTTACGAATTTTGAAACATAATTCTTTGAAACAAAATAAGATTTAATAAGGTTACTATAAATATTTGCAGGCTATATTTTTCCCTATATTTTTTTTTGCAGAACTCACCACTGAGATAGTAAGTATATTAAAATATTTGAATACAATTTATTTGACATACATATATATATATAGTAGAAGGATAGGCAACCCAAATAACCCTGAGATAGCTTAAATCACATAATACAAGAGTCATAAAACATTTTTATTCAGATAAAGTTTCACATTATAAAATATACAGAGTCACCCATAATACATGGTGTAAAATATCATCATATTTTTTTTATATCACTATTCCATATAAATAAAATAAAAATTAATACCTAATATCAGTAAATATAATATAAAATAAATTAATAAAATAAATTCAAAGCCAATATTAGTATAATTGACGCCCAACAGTGGGGCATTAAAATAATAGTAAATATAATAAAAGTAAATATTTGAATAATTGACGCCCAACAGTGGGGCAATATAAAATAAAATATATATAATAAAATAAATAATATAAAATATAAAAGTAAATAATAATAATATAATTGACGCACAACAGTGGGGCATTAAAATTTATAAAATAATAAATAAATATATATAAAATTAAAGCCCAATAATTATATAATATATATGTATATCTGTGGAACCTAGTTGGGGCTCATTTGAGGAATTTTTTCAAAAGTTGCGATCTCATTAGTTAATTTTTTATACGAAAATTCACTGAAACACCCTATTGAGGATGAAGTTATTTCTTACCGGGGTTGTCAGATCTTCAGAAATTTCATATAGTTAAACCTTATGTGTATATGAACATTTGCAATATCATAACCCGTAACCATATTTAATACCTGAAAATTTCGGTTTACCACATTTTCATGATTTTTAGTTCATCACTAGAATTAAAATTTATTTTATCTGATAAAGTGGTAGACCACAATTGTGTGGGATCGCTGCATTGTTCGTTGCTTTGATTAGAATCTGACGCGCAGCTGTCATTCTTCATTCCGTTGTAATTGTGCGTTTGCAACTACGGCGATATAGGTATGTCATGCGAGTTAAAACGTGAAGATTATCAGTGTTTACATCTAGTGGCAGAAATGTGTCGATCTTAATGCTGAATATTGAAATATATTATGTCTCGGACATAAATTCCTTAGCGTTTACATTTATATATACGTCTGGCTGACCTAAATATAATGTAATAAGTGTCAGATGTGAATGCACCTTTACTTGTATTGTAATATCGTTGTCATTTGTCATAATATCAAATTAGACGTTTGCTATTGCTAGCTAGCCTCAAATTTAAATAATAATTACTTTAATGTATACAATAATCATTTTTGGTTATAGCTGCTTAAGCTACACTGTCAACTTAAATATCTGCTAATAATGATAAAGCCATTTTGATTCATTTCAAAACAAAATTTCGTTAAAGAACGCGCAAACGGTTTTCTAATTATCAAATAAATTTTCATAGTGGCATGCTCCATGACATTTTATACTATAATACATACAAAATATGACAAAATAATCCGATTTTATAGAAATCTGCTTTTATTTCGGAAACCTTACTATTTAGGTATCGGGACATGATACATCATTTGAAAGGAACTTTAATTGTCTTTCAGGATATTTAATAATAAACAGGTGTTCCATTAAAAAATGCACTTTTCACCATTTTTGTATGTATTGGTAAAATCACAAATTTTGAACGATCCTGTGTAATGGAGAATAAATTCCCTTAGACCTAAGAACATTGGTAAATTACATCCAAAATTTCAGCTCTCTAGGAATTCAAATACCGCAGTAATAAACATTTAATACAGGTTATGTTTTGCACAAAAAATTAAGAAAACAATTAGTTTCTGGAAAACCGTTGGAGATAGGTATGGCGAAGTGTTATACAAAAATAATCGGAAAGCAATAGTGGAGGGAAAAATGCAATAATATATAGGGTGTTTCATTTAAAATATCAAAGTTGTTGTCACACAAATTTCTTAGATAATATTAAAGATAAATATAAAGCCACTGAAATGTCGAGTATCTATGAGATAGGTTGTAAAGATTGTCATCTTAAATACGCCGGGCAGGCTAAAAGAAACATAAGTACCAGATCGCACATTTACGATACGGTAGTGTAGACAAGTCATGCGTGGCACAACATATATGGGATAATAACCACCACATTGATATTGATAATTTTTTTTATTTTCTCTTTACCGTTGATTTAGATAAACACACCAAAAACTGTCAAGTAGAGTAGTAAAGGAAATCCGATAACCTTGTCCGGTCAATAAAGAATCAATATAAATACAGGTTCTAGCAAAGATTACTTTAGAATATTTTATTATCTGATGAAGCTAACGTTGTTAGCGAAACGATCGTTAGGTCTTTAAAAAGATGTGTTGTGGTGATTTGGGTTCTCCAAGTGTACTCATAAATAAAAAATGGTTAAGGTGTGTTATAAAAAATACAACAACATTAGGGCAAAAGGCACTTTTTTTAAGGCAACTATCTATTTATTTGAACTTACTCATTACATTCTGCTATATATACTTTATTTTTCAGAAACAACCATTAATTTAAGACAAAAAGCTCCAGAAATATCGGGAAAGATATTGCTGAGATTGATTTTTACTTCTATTGATAAGATTCTGCGTAAAAGACAAGCATGCCATCACTAAGCTACCTAAGGATACGTTAACTAACGTTTTGTGTACATGATACTCGACGCGGGCTTCATGCCCTGGAATATATTATATTATATTAAAAGTGAACATAACAATTAATTACATAATTAATAGAATTGTCACTTGAAACACATTCAACGACTGTTTCGATCTTAGATGACGTCTTATGTTTAAGTTTAAAGATAAAAAAAAAACAAACTGTTTTAAAATCATTTTTATAGAGGCTTGACTTGATTTTGCTTACATTCCCACTGTGTTATACTACACTTCCAGTCTAAAACTGTATTTGGAGCCCTTCATCAACCTACAAATATAGTGTATTTTTAAAATTGATTGAATCCCATATTTAAAAAACAATCACTTGGCAAATTTTCGATATCATGTCGTCTGTCATTTGCGATATTCGTAGGCGAGATTTCACGATTGTTGGTTTGTTTGTTGTATGTTTTAAGCCTGTTATTTATTTTGTTTGGTTACCGTTAATGTATGAGTCAATCTATGCATGGCAGTTAAGTACTTTGTCTGCCAAGCATTGGTCTTTAACCACTAAGTCGTTTCAACGCATCTCTTCCAGATTGTATTTTTAATTTGGAAAAATTCACAACATAGGTTTGTTTATACCATTTCTATCTACATGTAAAGTCTCATTCCAGTTACTCTAATTCACTAAAAATATTAGTCAAATAAATCAAATAACTAGACTCAAAGAAACTGTTTTCTCCGTGTGCTGGTTGCTTTTTCACTGTTTTTGTAATAGTTGATGCTGTTGGGTGAGAGTAGGAAATAATTTTAGGGGTTAATCAAATTTATATTGTGAAATTTCACATTAAAAAATAAAATTACAAAATCAGCTTTTATTTATTTAAATGAACCGCCACGCTTGACCTCTAATAGTAAATGATTTTAGTTAATTTTTAATAGAGCGCTAACAAATGTTGTTCACATTCATTGAAACATTATCGACATAACAATGTAGCCATTAGCTGTGCAATAAGTGAGCGATTGTTTTAATATCATATATTACATCACAAAGCGCATTACTGGTTTCCTCACCAATGAGCACAAAGGCAAACCTTCGCTGTGTTTATTGTTTTGTTGCACTCTCTATGCACAAGGGCAAATAAACGAGAGATATGCACAAATAACTTTCTGTTATCTAGTATTATCAGGTTCGACTCATTACACCCTAAAGGCTGGCTATAAATTGTTAATACACAAACCAATAACAGAATTTGATAAAACAGTGGCGACAGTAACCGCAAACCCTTGTTTAGACAACGGTAAATCACTCCCTGGCGCACGAACGGCAGACAATGCGGGCAGCTACCACAAGATCATAATAATCTGTCATAATCTGTGACCCATTGTCAAGTTTTTTTTGTAACAAAAGTACGCACAGGCTGGCATTTCGCATGAGTGCCTCCTGTGTGAGACTTTGGTTTGTTAGAAATGGGTTTACGCAACAAAACATACTATCCTGGTGTCTAAAGTAAAGTAAAAGTTCTTGATGGACCAAAATTACTTCTTAGTTATCTACGCGAGATTAAGTTTTTTTATCTTGCGTCTCTAGTAACATATGGAACCAACTCATATATTAATCGTCTCTTTTCGATAAGCGATTTTCTATGATATAAAAAATGTTTTTAATATCAAATATGTCTCTCCAATGCAAGCAGGCATCAATCTGGTTACCGCTATAACCTATATAGTAGAAGCAATGTACTATATAGGTATAGGTACCTTTCGGATCTTTATATGAGTAGATTTCAAACGCATTTAGAAAATAAACAATCTGGATGCAGCAAGTGCGTTATGGTAGCGAATTTTCATTTTAAAAAATTTGAGTAGCAAATATGTGTGTTTTTTCTTAGGAAAGCAGGCATCAGATTTGGTTACCAGTATAACCTATATAGTATAAACAATGTGCCATGTTTCATCAAAATAACTTTATTGCTTGAAAATGTACAAAAATTTCCGAACGTAAACTTAAAGTGTTCCCGAAAAAACTGGTTTCTTAGTCAACCTTATAGGTTAGTAGCAAATTGAGCTATTCAAATTTGAAGCATTTATTGAAAATTCGCTACCGTAATGCACTTGCTGCGCCCCGAATCTCTTTTCTTACAAACATGCACTATATGTCGATGGAAAATGCAATGACGGTTGAAGTTAAGACTTCAGGGTTTGTAAAACATTCTTCTTGAGACGTTTCCTTTCCATAGCTCGTATAAGTTTCAGGTTCTTTGCATAAATGTTGCCAATTTTGACGTTTTAAATCGCGACTTTATTTTTTTTAAATGCCTATAACTTTTTTGTCTTTTAACCTACACGGCTAAATTTTGGTATGTAATTTACTTATGATGATATAAACCCGCGTACCAAATATATATATATATATATATATATATATATATATATATATATATATATATATATATATATATATATATATATATATATATATATATATGAAAGTCGGGATCGCATTATAAGCGAATTTTTTCTACGAAAATTTGCTAAAAATGTAAAGACTTTTTTCCAAAAAAAAAAAAAGGGCCGAATACCCATAAACTTATCCAAGCTGTATGCTTGACACGTAGAAGGTTTGGTCAGAAGCAGTCACAAATATTTTATTTATTCTTGTGTTATTTCCATGAAAATAGCCCAGTTATGAATTTCGCTCTGAATTGTATCATCACCTGTAGTCGCTGACCAGGCGTTGAACTGTGTAGCTGTAAGGCGTTGTACTGTGAATAATTTATCAGCTTATTAGTTGCCAGCTTCCGATAATCTTACAATTGTTTGGCACAGTTCCTGAATATAAATGCAGAAACTTTCCCGGTGAATTATAAGAGCATCCCTCCTGAAATAGCAAACAACACTTAATCTACTGAATTGTTGCGTTACTAGAAAATTGTTCAGCCCATGTCTAAAGAAGCATTTACACTGAAAGTTTATCTATAAATAATTTGCTTAAGTTTATAGGTTCAAGTTTCCATATTAGAAGTTCTTCAAGTTATCAAAGTTCTGCAATATCTATTAGCACTGTTTCGTATTGTGTTTACGTTTCCGACTTGTCTTAGATTTGCAATTACCTACTTGTGTTTTAAAAGTACAAATTTAATTTTCTGCACTGTGTTTGTAGTAACTTGTTTTACTTCCAGTTCGTCACGTATGGAAGTTTCGCATCGGCAAAAAAAAATTCAAAAACTTTTTTCGCTTAGATGTCGTTAAAAGTATCAAAACATATAGACAACATGAATTGGGTACGAAATTTCTTTTTGTCTGTAGGCACGATAACTTTAGAATGAACTGATATATCGTCTTAACATTTGGTATACAGTTAGCACTCAACAAACGAACAGTGCGGATTGTTTTTGGGTAAAATTGCTTTAGCGGGTAGGGAATGAATGGAGGGTGATATGGTGAAAATTGAAATTTTTTCTTTAAATCTCGAGTAATCTAACGTTTTACGGTGTATTTATTAAAACACTTTTAATTTCATCAACCATTTGGTATTCTGTGCTGAAATTAAATTAGTGGTTGAATGTGTGGGGGTGGAATATTTTTGACAAAAATTTCGAATTTATTTTTTGCTAACACGGCGTAAAAAGTCTCAAAACACATAGAAAACTCGATTCTGGGACGATTTTTTTGGTCGGTCGGTCGGTATGTCGGCATGTACGTCTGTCTGCTACTAGGCGCAATAACTTTCGAACGAATTGAAATATCATTTTCAAATTTGGTATCCAGTTAGCAACCGACAAAGGAACGCTTCGAATTGTTTTTGGATAAGATCGCTTCAGGGGGTAGGGGATGAATAAGGGGTGATTTGGTGAAAATTGACATTTTTTTCAATAAAACTTGTGTAACATAACGTTTCAAATGTTTATGGGTACAGGAATACAAATATTTTCATTGTGCTCAAGTCATGGGCACTAAATTCATTCCATGTGAATAAATTATCGGAGCTATGTGGAAGTTATGATTCAATTCACAGCACTATTTTTTGTTGTTCTCGAAATTGCAACTTATAATTTTATTAATTTTATTAACTTTCGGAAAACAGTCGGCGATTTTTTAGCCCGAATACCATGAGCACCACACATACTACAGGATACATCTCTCAAAGTACCACAGTAAGAAACTATGTAATACATATATTGACTTTCCATAAAATCCGAACACCCAGTAAGAATAGACCAATTGCAATGGAATTGTCTATACTACTCTGTTTTGTCTCTAATAAAAAATGGTAACAATGTAGACAAAATTTTAACAAGCTTACACTTTTTCAATTTTATTTATCAAAAAATTATCTCTTTAAATTTTCCATTTTCTTTAGCGTAAAGCAATATTTCGTAGCGATTTGAACTTAATGTATTATGTCGTTAAGTTATTATGCCAAGGGGCCGTTTATGGAAAAATTACAATAATTTAGGTAAATTTGAAAGTGGCGCATTTTTGGTATGCAGGAATCCGGTATTTGAATCACATAAATTTTCGACCGCATAGAACGCAGTGTGCCAATAGTGTTAGAGTTTTGGTACACGTGGTCTGAAGAAGGAATCTATAACAGTCGTTATGGATCCGGGCCACCTCGAGCAACTTTACCACAGGAAAATCGTCGTTTGAGGATTGCGGCTTTACAACACAGAGTTTCCACAACACGGTTGATTGGAAATGCTTGATTGAATCTTTTGCAGTAAAGAGTCTTAATGGCAATGATATATCGCAGAGGACGTGTTTTTGGGCTTCGTTCGTATAGACCATGTGTATGTCTCCCACTGACACTTCGACATCGTGCTGCTTGGTTTGAGTGGTGTAACGGCAGATCAAATTGGCATGGCCAATGAAATCATGTTGTGTTCTCTGACGAGTACCGATTCTGTCTTTGGATCCACGATTACGTGAATAACGCAGAAGTTTAGATTCTGTGGAACTACATACGGGCCTTACACGGAAGGAGGTGATGATATGAGGTGCGATAACATACGGTAGCAGGTCACATATAGCTTTTATTGACAGAAATTTGAATGCGAATAATTCCATGCGAAACGTAGTGCAGCCTGTTACACTGCGATACCTACAAGGGTTAATTCAACCCATTTTCAAACAAGATAATGCACGTCCTCATACAGCAATGGTCTTGCCAAAGAATAACGTGACCCTGCTGTCATGGCCTTCTCGCTGCCCAGACTTGTCACCAATCTAACATGTGTGGGGCATTGGCAATCGCCTGGCTAATATACCCCAAAGAACAATTAACCTAGTTGACCTTCGTCACCGAATTCAAGAAGCCCGGGATGACATTCCTCAGAATATCATCAATCATTTCATTTTAAGCATGCCTCAAAGAGTTGTCGAATGCAAACCGCGGCGGACCCACTCATTATTAAATAACTTGGTTTTTAGTGAATTTTTATTAAAAAAAATTAACTACTAGAGAGGTATCGATGGTGAGACTTTGCAAAAATTTTTTCAAAGGAGCGCGAACTAGGACCGCTAGAACCCATATCCGGGGTCAGTTTCAAATTTTATATGTTTATATATATATATATATATATATATATATATATATATATATATATATATATATATATATATATATATATATATATATATGTATTCGTCTGATAACTCAAAAAATAATTAACCGATTTCAATGAAACCCGGCAAGCGGCTTTCTTTTAATAATGACTTGGATGAGTTCGTTAGCCAGGAAAATCGGACGGGGTTTTCCGGGAAAATTTTGATTTTTTTTTTTCAAAAAAAAAATTTTTCTCCGAAAATAACAAAGCTGTTTTAATGAAATTTACTATATATGTTGCCTTGGGAGAGGCCTTACCACGTAGCAAAATTAAACTTTCTAAGTTTATAGAAAATTGAGTTATTTAAATTTTAAATTTTCTTTCGAAAAAAAAAATATTTTTCTCCGAAATCTACAAAGTTATTTTAATGAAATTTGGTGGATATCTTGCCCTAGGAAAGACCTTACTACATACCTAAATTAAACTTTCTAAGTTTATAGAAAATTGAGTTATTCAAATTTGAAGCATTTAATCAAAATTCACTACCATAACGCACTTGCTGCGTCCCGAGCTTTTTAATATTTTATTTATTTGAAAATTTTATTATTTTTAGTGAATTTTCTTTATAAAATTCACTAATGAGGAGACCACGACTTTTGAATTTTGAAAAAAAAAACTTCAAATGAGCGCGATCCTGAACCTATGGCAACCAAATTTGGTACGCGGCTCTATATTATATATAAATATACACACGAAACGATAGATACATATTAGGTATATATGTAATTTGAATTTTTTAGCAAATTTTCGTGTAAAAAATATGTAAAATTATCTTTGTGTTTTTGAAGAAATCTTTTTTGGAAGATTTTTTGTGAAGTATTGGTAATAATAAATGCATAATTGTAAGAAAAATTTTTTTTCACATTTTCGGGAAAAATTATTGTTTAGCTAATTTTCGTAAAGAACATAATTTTTGTGTAACGTTATTTTAACCAATTTTTGTAAAGAGAACGGCAATTTTCGTTTAAGAAATTGTTTGCAAATTTTCATGCAAACATTTTTTTGGAATGTCTTGTCAAAAAGCTTTTTGTGGATAATTGTATTTTAGCAGGTGTGTAAATAGCTTGAAGAGGTTCGTTACCCAGGAAAATCGGACCAGTTTTTTCGGGAACATTTTAAGTTTATTTTCGGAAAATTATTGTACTTTTTCAAACAATAAAGTAATTTTTATTAAAGAATGTACATTGTTTCCACTATATGTAGGTTATACCAAATTCCATGCCTTCTATTTAATAATGGAATATTTGTCGTTAAACACATTTTTATGAAAATTCACTACCATAATGCACTTGCTGCGTCCAGACGTTTTTATGTTTGATTAAACACACATAATGTATAGATTTATTGAAAGTGATCAACTTTTACTGGGTGTTCGGATTTTTTTGAAGGTCAGTATATAATCAGTAGCTTGGAATTCGTTCAGTTAATCAAATACAGCTTTTTATGTTCTAAATGCTTGGATACGTCGTTTACGGTTTTAAGTTGCAGTCTGAAAATTGAGATCTGACGTCATCAATTTTTTTTAATGAAAAGCTTAGCTTTTTGTTCACTACATATTTTTAAAATACAAGTTATACAAAGCAAAAAAATGCTATTTGCATTCCTTGCCTTAAAAAAAATACATTTTATTATTTTAGAAATAAAAATTTAAATATAATTTAGCAACAGAATGATACTTTGGCACCAACTTGTTCACCAGACTGTATGCATATGCCCTAATAGATCGTAATGCTTGTGTGTCACTTGATCATAATGAAACGTTCCATCACACGTATGACATAAAATAAACTCTCGCAAATAGACTAATCTCTAATATTGTCAAGGGAAATTTTGTAGATACCAGGTAATCTGTCATCGTTGTAGTCCCTTTGAGAACCATCACAGCGTGCATTGCCAACATAAACTGTGTTAACTAAATGTCCGTACGATGTCAGTAAGTTTAAAACATCAAATAATAGTGTGTGACAGGAATGCGTCGAAATTATTATAAGAATCCATGCCATATTGATAAAGTGATAATTTAAAAATGAATTTAATATGATACAAAGTTCTAAACGAGACCAGCTATATGTTTTGGTTTTTAAGGAATTCGTGACCAAATTTTGTGCAATTTTCATTACTGTATCAGTTTAAAATGTACACCCTTGGTGGTTCAATGGTAACAGCGTGTGCCTCTTGATTCGATTCTAAGTAAAAGCATGGATTCCTTTCACTTTTTCAGTACTTGATGTAAAATTACATTTACCGAGGTTGTGGCATTCTGTTTGACCAAGTGGAATATATGTACGTTCTGCTTTTCGGATGTAGCGTCCAGTACACGACGCGATGTTGTAAAATTTCAAGAATGATTATCTTAAAGTGCGTTTTCATTGTATCTTCTATAAATAAATTGAACAAATACGGCGATGATAGACAAGGAGATTTTCCTTTGCGAAGTTCTTTAAAGGCTTTCAAAAATCTTCTCTTTATGTGGGTGGGGTCATATAACCTGTGCTCATCTTTCCTATCTACTATACATACTAGTCTTCAAATATTACTGGCGTCGAGTGAGTACCTACTTCTATAAAAGGTAAGCTGGGCTGAGATAATTAAATGCGCTCTTTTCAATAATCGAATTAAGAAAGGCTTTTCAATATTTCTGATTTCTAACCTAACGCACAGTGAGTATTTAGATTCTACATAGAATTAACCGTAATGTAATAACCAGTGATATAATTATACGGGCCCTGCCTTTTTAGCGGATTTTCATTAACAAAAATTCGCTAATACAGAGGTCACTATGAAAAGCTTTTGAAAAAATTTCTTGAAATGAGTGCCAATTTGGGTCCCTAGAACCCAAGACCGTGTCCGTTAAAATTATATATATATATATATATATATATATATATATATATATATATATATATATATATATATATATATACATATACATATGGATGTATCCGAGCGATAACTCAAAAAATACTAAACTGATTTCAATCAAACTTGGCAAAAATCTTGTTTGTGCGAAAACCGAGGTCGAGTTCGTTAATCAGCCTTTACGCTTGGTTTTTCCGGTGGAAAATCGGGGAAAACTTTTTGAAAACGCCAGATTTTTGTAGGTATCAGAGTAATGGGAATGAGACTTTACATGTGGCTAGAAATAGTGCAAATAAACCTATGTTGTGAATTCTAAGTAATTTGGTACACAATATTTAGAGTTTTTTCCAAATTAAAAATAAAATCCCAAAGACATGCGTTAGAACGACTTAGTGCTTAAAGTCCAATGCCTGACATACAGAGTAGTTAACTGCCACGCGTAGATTGATTCATACAACAGGTATAGACCATACATCAACGGTAACCAATAATCGTGGAATCTCGGCCACAATTATGGAAAATGACAGACGACGTGAAATTACAAATTAGCCAAGCGATTGTCGTTTGACTGGGGGATTCAATCAATTATTAAAATACACTATATATGTAGCTTTATTAACGGCCCCAAATACAGTTTTGGCGCAGCATAGATAGATTATGCTGTCGCATAATATAGCAAAATCAACCCAAGTCTCTTTAAAAATGATTCTAAAATACTTTCTTTTATCTTCAAACTTAAACATAAGACGCCATATAAGACCGAAACAGTGTGTTTCAATGGTAATTCTACTAATTCTGTAATTAATTGTTACGTATACTTTGAATATAATATCCCGGACATGAAGCCGATCTAAAGTATCACGCAAATAAAACGTTAGTTGACGTATGCGTAGATGGCGCAGGAGGAATCGCGCTTGCCTCCTAAGCAGAAGGTTGCGCAATCGAATCCAGCTCGATGAATGTATTTTTTTTATGTTTTATTTTGACATTTGGAGTAACAATAGCGCACAGATTTCATCCGTTTTGAACAAGATCTCATTTTTGTTTAAAACGCCTAAATAAGTTTGTCACCTTTGAGTCTAAAATTATAATTTTGTTATTGTTGATATTGAAAAAACTGGCTTGACTGGGTTGACTAAAACGAAATCATACTGGGGATTAATAAGGTGACATAAGTGCTACGTTTATGATTTGGTAGATACTTTACTTTTCCAAATCTAAATTAAGTTTCCTTCTGGAAACCTTCTGTATAACTTTAACGAAATTTGTAATACAAGTTTCTTTTAAAGAGACTTTTTTAGCTTCATAGAAAATTGAGTTTTGTGCATTTTTCTCAAAAGGAGTTAGAACGCATGATTTTTTTGATAATAAAGAGATATCGATGGTAACACTTTCGAAAGACAACTTCAAATGTGCGCGTACTAGGACCTCTAAAATCGAGCTTCAAGGTCTGTGTAGGTTTAAAGTATTAAGAAAAGTATTACTAATATGCCGTATAATAATAGTGTACAATCTTTATAAAAATTCGCTACTATGTCGCACTTGCTGCGGCCCGAAATGGTTATTAAATAGAATCGGGGGTGACTTGGTACCCTAGTTCAGTTAGTCCAGTTAGCTCAGATGGCTGCATGAATTCTTGCAGCGTTTCTAAATTTCAATGTTTGGTGATGACTCGTTGTTGGAACGCTTGTAACAAGTAGCACTTCTAACATTCAATTTATAAGTCAATCAACTAGCCTTGCCGTGAGAAAGTGAACATTTTACATTATTAGATAATTATTTTGTTGTCAGAACACAATGTATGTTGAGTTCAAGGAATTGTTAAGATTACTGTGCCACGATTTTATCTGCACACTGCATAAGACTGGTACGATTAAATTAGCGAGAAATAAAACAAGCAGTTACAAAGCAATCATCGTTAAATATTGAATAAAACAAATGATTGTAAGATTTGCAATATATTATATCACATACTACAGATGTTTCGTCACGAAGTCACTGCTTCAGGTTCAAAAAAATGTTTACATTTATACCAAAAGAAGCCAGATCTTCTTTGCCTTTTGAATATGTTTGCATGATCAAAAATCAATTTCTTGAAAGCGAAGAAATCCCTTGACCAAATGAAGGAATGAGAGTTTTTTCCCGGAATCGTTTGACTTAAAACTGACAACTCAGTGTATTAGATTCTAAGACAACGTGAGCACAGTAGTAGAATAAATCAATTAGCAGTTAAAAATTCTATTGAAAACAAGCTCTTATTATTTAAGTGTACTAAAACTAAAACGACAAACATAGCCATTTTGAATTTATGAAAGCGTCACTTAGCTTAACTCGTGAAGACCTTTGATTTGATATCCATATCAAGGAGGTTGTTGAGAAGGAAACATCATGTCATCTTACGCCGATCGCCATATTGGAATTATGGAAGCGACACCTAGATTACTGTATTTTACTCGTAAAGCCCGTTCGTTTTATACTCATTTCAAGAGGGTTAAATACGGTTTGGGAAACCCAATTCATCATAATAGTTTGTAGACCTAACGATCGTTTCGCTAACAAACTTAGCGTCATTAGAGGTATTAATAAACTCAGTTTATTTATAAATGTCGGACCCCATTTGAATTTCTGAAAGAGTTACATAGCTTGCTGTATTTTCCTCGTGAAGCCGTTTCATTTGATACCCACATAAAGAGGGTTGTTGAGAAATAAATTTTCCGCTTATTACGTCAGGCGCTATTTTGAATTCTTGAATGCGTTATCTACCCTAGCTGTATGTTCTTCGTAAAGTCCTTCAATTTGATACCCTGGTTAGGGGGATCCGAAAAAAAGAAAAAAATCCACCATCTTGGAGCGTCCACCATATTAAATTTATGTTAGTGACAGATAGCCTATATTGCATTGTCAACTCTGGAAAAGCGTGAGTGGAGTAAGCGTTCGTGTGAATGTGAGGAGGGCTCTATGGGTCTAAGTTTTTAAATTACCTGCTGATTTTGAGTGTGTGGAGGTTTTAGGGGTTTCTTTGAGGGTGGCGTCGACCTACCGGTGTAGGAGGATACCATGGCATAAGGTCTTCGGACGGGAAGGCAGGGGCTTCGGCCCCAAGATCGTAAACTGTCAACTGACTTATACACGCACATCTAATTTCAGCCCACTCCGATTAGTGGAACTGGTTCAAAATTAACTTTTAAGATTTGACCTAAATATGCTAAAGTTTGTTAGTATAATGTTCAATTAATGCTTCAAAGTTTATGTAACCTCTTTATTTATTCCTGTCATATCCGGCCTAAAAAAATGATTCTGGTAATTGTTGTTTGTAACGTTCCATGACCATTGAAATTGAATTTGGCAACAAAAAACGATTTTTTACCAAGTTTTGAGGTTATATTTACATTTCTGTATTGGAATTATTAATTTTACGTTATTACTGTTTTTCATTTTTGATGGCAAATTGTTATCATTATACCTCTAGTAGTTGCATTAGACAATAATGAAGAAATAAGGTATACAAAGAAAAGCCAATTCGACAGTGGTTGTTAAAGCGAAGAAAAAAGAAAAGCTCATGGTTTGGGTGCATTACAAATGCTGAACGAGTAATTTTTGTAACTCGTTGTTTCAACAGCATAAAGACAAGGGCTCTATTAGAGCACTAACTTGTTCATGACCGCAAGACATTTTTCTATAACACGAAGAAAGTATCTAAAAATAAAAACAACACTGTCAACTTTACTGTGGTTGACGTCCCCAGTTGAAATTTAAATATAATTTCCCTCTCCTGTCTCTCATACGTTGACTGTTAGCTAGGGAGGCCAACAGAAGATACCAATATACCTAAAATATGTAACTAAAAAAATGAATAAAAATAGGAGGTGTTCTATGCATAGAATAATTGACAAAAAATAGGACACTTTTCAGGTTCCTAGTAATTGGTTTACAAATTGACAGAATTGTCAGTATGAACAATTTTAAATTTTCAGTTGCTAAAAAATAGTGCTGCAAATTGAATCACAACTTCCACATAGCTGTGATAATCTACTCTTCCCAGAAAGACATTTTCATGAAGTGAATTTAGGGTCCATGACTTGACTACAAAGAAAATGTTCTGTAGTTATAAACTTCAGAAACGTTATGTTATTCGAGTTTTAACGTAAAAATGTAAATTTTCACCAAATCACCCATCGTTTACCCCTACGCCCTGAAGTGATCTTATCCAAAAACAATTCGAAGCGGTCAGGTGCTAACTGGATACCAAATTTAAAGATGATATCTCAATTCGTTTAACAGTTATTGCGCCTACTAACAGACATTCAGGACGACAGACCGACCGACAGACAAAATAAAATTCCTTCCAGAATCAAGTTTTCTGTTTTGAGCTTTTGTACGCCGTTTTCGCAAAAAAAAGTAATCTAAATTTCCGTCACCGATATTCCACCCCCACACATTCAATCCCTAATTAAATTTCAACACAGAATACCAGATGTTTGATGAAATTGAAAGTTTTCTAAAAAACAAACCCTAAAATGTTATATTACTCGAGTTTTAACGCAAAAATGTCAATGTTCACCAAATGAACCTACTCCCTGAAGCGATTTTTCCGAAAAACAATCCGAACCGTTTGTTTGTGTGTTGCTAACTGTATACCAAATTTGAAGACGATGTCTCAATTCGTTCTAAAGTTATCGTGGTTACAAACAGACAGACATACAGACCGACAGACAACAGGCCAAAAAAAATCGTTCCGAAATCATGTTTTCTATACGTTTTGGCACTTTTTACAACGTTTTACAATTTTTTCGCCGATGCCATACTCCACGTATTGACGATGTGAAAGCAAAATAAGTTTCTGATGCCAAGGCGATAATTTAACCTGTTGAAATATACACCCACAAAAACATGTCAAAATAGTGCTGCAAATTGGATATTAAATTCCACATAGCTGTAATAATGTATTCCCTACAGAAAGACATTCTCATGGAATGAATTTAGGGTCCATGCCTTAACCACAAAGAAAATATTCGTATTCCTGTAACCATAAACTTTGTGTATGCACAATCAACCAAGGGTTGCGGTGCTATCGGGGCGGCAAGGCTGCGGACGAGCCCTGAGGGAACAAAAAAAAACCATAAACTTCTAAAACGTTATATTACACGAGTTTTAACGAAAAAAAGTCAACTTTTACCTAATCACCCCTCATCTATACTCTACCTCCTGAAGGGATGTTACCCAAAAACAATTCTAAGCGTTCATTTGTCGGGTGCTAACCGGATACCAAATTTGAAGATGTTATCTCAATTCGTTCAAAAGTTATTGCGCCTACTAACAGGCAGACGTACAGACTGACAGACAAAAAATTTTCATTCCAGAATACAGTTTTCCATATGTTTGAGACTATACGCCGTTTTAGCAAAAAAAAATGTGTAAATTTCGCGCACCAATATTACAGCTTTTGCAGTTCACTTTTTTGACAAAAGATATTTTTAAAAATTTGTTAGGTAGTAAAAAGGATAAGGATAAAGCCACTGAAATGTCGAGTATCTGTGAAAAGGGTTGTAAAGATTGTAATCTTAAATACGTTGGGTAGACTAGAAGAACCATTGCAACCGGATTAAACATCATCTCGCACAGTTAAAATACGGCAGTATAGACAACTCATGCGTGGCTCAACATACTTGGGATAATAATCACCACGTAGGTAAAAAAAAACTGAAGATCATCAAACATGTTAGACAACCGGTGAAATTATACACATATGAAAGTATTACTTCAAAATTGTCACAACATGTGGAAGTATGCCATCGGCGATAAAAATTTCAAACATCTGGTATTCTGTGCTGAAATTGAATCTCGGGTTGAATGTGTGGAGGTGGAATATTGTTGACAGAAATTTCGAAATCTTTTTTGCTAAAACGGGATAAACAGTCTCAAAGAAAACTTGATTCTGGAACGAATTTTTTTTTTGCCTAAGTCGGTCGGTCTGTCGGCATGAACGTCTGTCTGTTAACAGGCGCAATAACTTTCGAACAAATTGAGATATCATCTTCAAATTTGGTATCCAGTTAGCAGCCGACAAATGAATGCTTCGAATTGTTTTTGGGTAAGATTGTTTAAGGGAGTAGGGAATAAATGAGGGGTGATATGGTAAAAATTGACATTTTTTCAATAAAACTCGAGTAATATAACGTTTCAAAAGTTTATTGGGTTATTATATACAAATATTTTCTTTGTGGTCAAGTCATGGGCCCTAAATTGATTCCATAAGAATGTCTTTCTGAAGAGAATAAATTATCACAGCTATGTGGAAGTTATTATTCAATTGGCAGTACTATTTTATACCTGTATAGCATAAACACAAAATTTCGCTAAGTCGCGCCCTGCCACTGATTGATAGCTCGCTGTTCACAATGCCTCTTCGATGTAAAAATTATTCTGAAATTCTGTATATTATAGTTATAAGGGGACTTTAAAAAGGTCTTCCGGCAATTAAAATATAGACGCAGAGACTATCTAGGTTAGGCCTTTTACCTAACACGTAGTATAAATATAATATTTAGTAGTCCAGTAGTTTAGGATTTTTCATCCTCTGATGACTCTACCTTTGTTATCGAAACGATCGTCAGGTCTTTGAAAGAGATAGATGTTGGTGGTGATTTGGGCCCTGATGTACCTAGAATAACATATAATTTAGCTCAAGGATGAGGGAATGAGAGTTAAGAAAGTCGTTTAATCATTAGAAAGAATATTCCATAAAATAACTCCATTTAAACTTACTTATTATTAGAGGTGTTATGGCCATACTTATATTTTTATATGATCGCGGTAGTCTAAAGCTTACAACTTCCAGAGTTGTTCACTTCTTGGCGGTTGTAAGATATTTTAATAAGGATTGGAGTGAAAAGCGTTGACACAGCTGTTTTCCGCCATAATGCTGCACGATCCGCAAGTAAATTACTGTTATTTACAGTAACTGTACGGGATGAAGTTGTTACTCTATTACAGATTTACTAAATCACCAACATAAGTACTATTATAAGAGTTCTTTGTTCTTTTCTGGCGTTTATCCAGACGTCGCCCATCGCCAGTATGCCTCAATTGAAAAATTCTCATTACGCGCTCCCATGTCGCTTAAATATTTTCCGCTGAATTGCCATTGCATTTTTATTGGTGTTGTTCAATAAAAAGTTGGACCCGTTTGGACTCTCTTTGCGCTTAATTGGATTACTTATGCTTTTTTTGTAAAATGTTTTTTCTTTCGATTTTAATAACGAATGAAAAATTATTTTACTAAATATATGCCGATATATAAATCCCAAGGATGAAATATTGATCATAGGAAACAGTTATGGGAAGTTTGGAGAACCAAAATCAAAGCGTTGTCAGTGTCAAGAAGATTTCAAGTTATATTACAGTTTTCCAGTCTATTCATGTCCAAATTGTGTCAACTGCAGACACAAGTTTAATACTTATTGTAAGATGCATTATATTTTATACACCAATAATAATAATAATAATAATAATAATTATGTAACATTATATATATATATATATATATATATATATATATATATATATATATATATATATATATATATATATATATATATATTATGCGGGGCTCGACATATCCATGGAACATTCTCACCTGTGACATCTCGTAGCTGAAATTTTTGTGCTGGTTTATTTTACCGTAAATGACTACAACTCTGCCGTACTGACGAGCTCTAATTAGAGCGAAACCGCTCTACGGTTCTAATTGCGGTGAGAATGAATCTAGCCTTACATACTTTGTCCCTATATTGAGATAGAATTGGGCCAGGGCTGACAATTTACTAAATTGTTAGTTGGTTGTATACAGTCTCTATTTTTTTTTACATTCTGTTTTATTTAGAGATGCCCTGACAACATACTACTTGGTTCCGCAACGAGATGGCAGCACGTGTTTCGTGTCTTACGTCTCACTTAGTTTTGGAAGGCCGGCTACCATAGCCGTATTACTTTATAGGTGTATTTTCGCTGCAATTAGTATGCCGTACTAACGAGCTCTAATTAGAGCGAAACCAGTGTACGGTTCTAATTGTGGTCAGAATGCATATAGCCTTACATACTTTGTCCCTATATTGATGTAGAATTGGGCCAGCGCTGACAGTTTACTAAATTGTTAGTTGGTTGTATACAGTCTCTATTTTTTAACATTCTGAGTTATTTTGAGCTGCCGTGACAACATACTACTTGGTGCCGCAACGAGATGGCGGCACGTATTTCATGACTTACATCTCACTTAGTATTTTTAACAGACAATAACTTTAAAATACACTGTTTTTATTCACAATTTGATCACTTTTCTTAAAAATAATCATCTGTACTATATACTAAAATTTGTTTCATTTCATTTTCACTGCTGGACGAAATCTCTCAAATTTAATAAATCTAATTTATCTGATGGTCTTCGTTTATATACATATCTGACAATAGACAATTTTCATGGATTTTCCATTACATGAATTTAAGATTTACCTAGTAGTTTCTCATACATAGAACATTATTACATGCATGAAAATATCCAGAAACATATGTAGTGGACAGAAAAAGACTATTAATATCAAAAAATTTCGAATTATTATCATGTGACCGCGAACGTTCTGCTATTGGTCGTGACATAGTTAGATAGTAAATAAATATGGCATTTACATTTGCCTTATGGTATGATAAATATGGTCGCTTGTTTCTCAACATCGTGGTGAATTTTATTCGGTTATTCTGTTTCTTCGAGTTGAATAGTACAAAGTGTGCGTAATGAAATGGTAGACAACAACAGGTGCAATCAGATAATTTGTCAAGAATTGACTCATTTATGATGACATCATTCTTTACTGAAAATCCAGACTTCAGAAGTGCTGAAATAAAATGAGAAAAAGCTGGAAGGTATGTGTAAGTAAATCAATTCTAGTTAAACACATATTTTGCCAAGTATATCATGTACTTATTCATGTCATTTGTAACATATTTTGCTTTAAATGAAATCAACATGACATCACAACAACATAACCTCAAATCTACCATATGTTTTTGATAGAACAATGTTGTCTGAATTAATTACAGATAATTAATGGAAGCAAACCCAATAGTTTCGTTTAATAATAACCATGATTTTTGCCGGTTGTTAATAGTAAGAGTAATATGTTGTCAATACTTAATATATACAGATAAACATACCTTGACTACATGGAAATTACAACCTAATTTAATAACGTAAGAAAAATTTTTAACCTTGTATCACTAATATTTATTGTGAAAATCAGGAGGTACTTACATTAAAATGATATACACAGCCAATATAAGGCGGTTTTCTCAGATGACTGTGGATTTTTCGTTACATCTCGCTTTCAGGGTGCCCAGCGACCTGGAAAACCGGAAAAACCTGGAAAAATCAGGGAATGTGAAATACCCTCTAAAATGTCAGGGAAAGGTCAGGGAAATATGTGATTTTACTCAAATGTCATGGAAATAATTCTGTAGACCTTGAAATTATATATTTATAAAATTTCGTTACTAGCATGTGCGCTTTTATTATGATTCCATTATATATATATATATATATATATATATATATATATATATATATATATATATATATATATATATATATATATATATATTGTATGAATTCTCTCACGTAAATAGTTTTCTCATACCTGGGAAAATATATCTTGATAACAATGCGTCTTACCTTGAGTACCAATATCACTTAAATCCGCCAATGAACGTAGCGTATGCCACATCATTCGCCGATATAAATAGTGTCTTCTTCATCTATCTCAAACATGTCTCATATGTACATCTCACCTGGAATGTTCTTCCTTGAATGCGTAAAATGCAAAATGCGTTTTAGGTATTGGCTGGGTGGTGTGGTGCTGCGAATGTGTTTATTATATTTTACCCTTTATGGTCATGTTGAAAGTTGCAAAATATTTGGCATTTATATATGGCACATATAAACAGTATCTTTGTTTCATTTTTTAGCGCATTTTCATAAATAAAATTTCGCTTGTAAATAGGTAAAAATGTAAAAAAAAATTATGGGCGCAAATCTGAGCTTTTGGAACCCAGGTCCGAGCCTTATCCAAATTTATATATACGAACAATATAGGTTGCGAAGTTTCTACGCCAGCCAGAGACTTCTGGTTTGTTCCACCACACTGGAAAATCCTTTCCGGAGGCTGAGTTTGTCGGCCAGTTATGAAAGTCAAGTTTTTTCATGAAAAAATTGCAAATATTCTGCTCGCAAATGCTATATATTATAAATTTAACGGAGTTAAGCATACTTATGTTTTTGATTATGTAAGTTTTTTATTCAAAGTTTCTATTTATTTTGTTCACAAAAAAAGTATTCAGGTATGTGTGTATTATGAAAAATGTGCTCGAGGGGTCTGGAAATGTCAGGGAATTTGATTTTTGATGTCTGCTGGGTACCCTGGCTTTATAACCTCGCACCATTGCTTTCTAATTTGAGCCACTTGCGGAACAATGCAAAATAGTTTCTCTGGAGTTCTTATAGTCGTGTTTGTACACATTGGTACTATACAGTATTTATATAAGCCTTAATTTCCATATTGTCAACTAAAATCCGGTGCAGAAGCCAAGATGCGATCAATAACTTGCAACACAGGATGTAAACACAGAGAAGCGAGTTCATTGTTGACTTTTGTGCTGTCCCGTGACGTCACATATCATGGCAGCAAAATAGTGGTAGTATATGAATTGAAAAAAATATTAAAAATCATCTTTGTGGGATGTCTATGAGATGTGATAAGAAAAAAAATCATGCAAATTGTCTATTATAGGCGCATTATATTGACAATTAATTTTCAAATGATAGAATTTATTAAATATTTCCATTTTAGTGAATTTTCTTAAAAAAAATTCACTAATGAGGAGATCCCGACTTTTGAATTTTGAAAAAATTTCTTCAAATGAGTGCTAATTAGGCCTCCCAGAAAACATATCCGGGGTCAGTTTCATATATATATATATATATATATATATATATATATATATATATATATATATATATATATATATATATATATATATATATATATATATATATATATATATATGTATCACACCGATAACTCAAAAAATAATGGGCGGATTTTGATCAAATTTGGTGAAAAAATTGCTTTTGCAAGTGGCTTGGATGAGTTCGTTAGCCAGGAAAATCTGCCCAGGTTTTCCCGGAAAATTTTGTGTTTTCTTTTGAAAAACAATTATATCTCCGGAATTAACAAAGTAAGGGCAACCAAATTTGGTGCGCATCCTTATAGGTAAGTTACCTACCAAAATTTAGCTATGTAGGTCAACAGACAAAAAAGTTATAGGCATTTAAAGAAAAATAAATTGAGGTTTTCCTCAAAACGTCAAAGTGGCGATTTAAAATGTCAAAATTGGCAACATTTAGGCAAATAACTTAAATCTAATACGGGCTATAGAAATAAAATGTCTCAAGAAGGATGTTTTACAAACCCTAAAGTCTTAGTTTCAACCGTCATTGTCCTTCATTTTACTAAAATATTTGCAGAAAATTCATTTCAAATAGACCCTTTCTCTGATGCTTGGCAGTAGCCCTAGCTATAGAGTTTATCATTTAATGGTATATAATATTTGTCGAATTTTCGTAAAAAATCAATAAAGCTCAATATATCCGTTATTATATAAGATATGAAGAAAATTTGTATATATTAATTATAGGGTGTCTTGAGCTACATCTTAAAATAATATTTCTACAATCACAGGGTGGCCCATAAGTCGTTGGTGATACAAATTTCCTTTTTTTTAATCAAACACGCCTTATGTTATTGCATTTTTGCATTTTCCATCGAAATATAATACATGTTTGTAGGAAAAGAAATTCTGGACGCAGCAAGTGCGTTATGGTAGCGAATTTTGATCAAATGTTTGATATTTGAACAGCTCAATTTCCTATTAACCTATAAGGTTGACCAAGAAACGTGTTTTTTCGGGAACATTATAAGTTAACTTTTGGAAATTTTTGTACATTTTCACACAATAAAGTTATTTTAATGGAACATGGCACATTGTTTTTACTATATAGGTTATATTGGTAACCAAATTTGATGCCTGCTTTCTTAAAAAAACACACATATTTGTTATTAAAAAGATTTTTATGAAAATTCACTACCATAACGCACTTGCTGCGTCCAGACTTTTCTTTCTTAATGAGAATTCCCTAAAATCTTACAAGATATACTTATCGTATATATTATAATAGTGTGCGTCATCACCGATGGAGTTTATTAATGGTTAGTTTTTGTTGTTGTATATCCCAGTAGTGTACGGTATATTTTAGCGAAGCGCCAATCGGCGGTCGACCCCAGATTGGACAAGTGTAGCGTAGTTGCTCACGCTTTGAAAAGACACAGTCATGTGAAAATAATGCTTTTAAAATAGCGCGATAAGCCAACGCGGTTCTGACAGAACATCCTATCGTACATGTGCTATCTACAAATAGCTCTCAACTTAGGGTTGTTTTCAATTTTGCACGTTGCAGTTGGTTCGTTTTTTATTTTGCATTTAAAACGTATATATTCATGCTGCAAACGTTATGGCAGCTACAATTTTCCCATGCGATATAATCTGCTCCCTATTTGAAAAAATGAATAACAAAATTTGTAAAATTGCGTTACCTGTATATGTTCAGTTAAGCCAGATTGATACAATATTTTCGTTTTACTTGCCGCATTTTCATTTTATTCAATTTTCGTTGTCTGTTTTTTTTTGTATTTGACTATAGCCAATCACCCACGCAAGGGAGCAGTTTCACCTCACTATCCTGGAAATTTTGCCAAATTCCTTCCTTTCTGTAAGCAGGGTATGGATCTTTGACGTGCCAAACATCGAATGCTACACGGGACCGGCGGCGTTACGCCCCCTCCAAAGGGTGGGAGGTGCAGACATTCAGAACACAACCTCGGTTAATGTTAATTTTGCAGTATGTACTGAAAAGGTGGAAAGGTAACCCTGGAAATCAAACCTGGTATGCTTGTGTCCAGGGGCACAGAAACCACCGAGGCTGCTAATTTTTGTTTTTAGTATGTGTTTTTTAGGTTGGGACACAAAACGACAAGCAATTTTACACGAAATATTACAGTTTGCTCCAACTCACCTTTCATCGGTGTCTAAAGTCGAAGTCACCTTGTGGTCACAACAAGGATTGTGTTTGCCATGGTCGCTGTTCTTGTGCAAGGGTTCAATGCCGTGGTTTGCCGTTGCATTCTGCGTATATAATATTTCGGATCTCATCATCGGTGTTTTTTTTTGTAACACCAGAGGTGGGATTGGAACTCGCCGACCGCCGTGTCGAGATTAGAAAGTCTTGCGCCTTAACAAATTAAGCCAAGGCGCCAGCTCTTTATCCAATCTAATCCAATGCTAAAAATAAAATAAAAAAAACACTTAGTAATACTTCACAGGGTTTACATTATTAATTTTAGACACAGTTTCGGATAAAGTGTATTCTCATCAGTAATGGTCGTGAGATCGAAACACTGTGAATGAAGTTTTGTAAGTTTTTTTAAAATTTTGAGTATAACAAGATCTTTACGGCGAGCCAAGCAAAAATTCAATTCAGTTTCTTTAAAATGGGTTGCCGTAAAAAAGTCTGGACGCAGTAAGTGCATTATGGAAGTTATATATATATATATATATATATATATATATATATATATATATATATATATATATATATATATATATATATATATATATATATAAAGACGCCCTCGTGGCGCAGGTGGCTAGGTGCCAGCCTGCAAAGCGAGAGGTCCCGGGTTCGATTCCCGGGCGAGCCAAGTTGACTTTGTCTGGAAAATTTGTAAATAATATTAAATGATGGGAAAGAATGTGCTAATGGCCTGAGATGCCGCAGCCAATAATATTAAATAAAAAAAAAAAAATATATATATATATATATATATATATATATATATATATATATAAGAATATTTTTAATAGCGAATATGTCTTTTTAAATGCAAGCAAGCATCAAATTTGGTTACCGGTATAACCTATATCGTAGAAACAGTGTACAATACTATATTTTATCAAAGTAACTTTATTATACGAAGTTAGATACAAATTTTCAGAAAATAAACCTAAAGTCTAGACACAGCAAGTGCGTTATGCTGGTGAATTTTCAAATAAATGATCTGCCACCAAATATGTTTTTATAACTTTTTTTCCTGTAACATAGGAATCTAAATTTTAGTACGTAGTTTCCTTTTAATGTCATAAACTTGTGTACCAAATTCGATTACCGTAGCTTTTTTATTTTTTGTAATAAAATTTTTTTAAGAAAGAAAACCAAAAATTTTCCCGGAAAACCTGGTTAGATTTTCCTGACTAAGGACCTTATCCCTGCCACTTACAAAAGGAAGGTACATGCCAAATTTTATCAAAATTGGCCCATTATTTTTTGAGTTATCGGTGTGATATATATATATATATATATATATATATATATATATATATATATATATATATATATATATATATATATATATATATATATATATATAAACAAACATATAAAAATAGAAAATGACCCCCGATATGGGTTTTAGGGGTCCTGGTTCGTGCTCATTTGAAAAAATGCACTATTATTTTGGAGAAAACTGCTTTCCTGGCTAACGAACCTTAGATTAGTAGCAAATTAAGTTATTTAAATTTGAAGCAGTTAATGAAAATTCTCTACCAAAACACTACCGCGCCCAGTTTTTTTTTTCTTACAAACATGTATTCTACTAACGGGTATATAACCTGGTATGTTAATATTCCGTCTTTATGATTTATAGCAAACAATTTTTACTTCAAATAGATTTTTTGCACATATTTTGTTCAAATTAAGGAAAATATCACTTGAGACACAGATCTAAGAGCTTGTTCAGTCATTTGATGCGATATTTTTCACTCATAAAGCGCATTAAGCATTGGTAAGCCTACCAGAATTATCAATATTGGCGTTTCAATTATTTTTTTATCAAATGCTTTTAACTTCTTTGTCTTTTAGCCTCGAGATTTCAATTTTGGCACATAGAATCCTCTTTATGATAGAAACCCGCGTAGCAAATTTGGTTGCAAAAGCTTCATTATTTACGGGAATACTAAAATTTCCCGAATGAAAACCCAAAATGTTCCCAAAAAAAAAAGGTTTTTCCTGGCAAAAAAGTAACATACTCACCAAATTTGAACAAAATGGGACCATATTTTTTTTTTAGTTATCGGTGTGATATCTATAGTGTGGCCCATTTAAGATAGAAACACCCCTGTAACTTTTGTAGGTATTTATGATTCGATTTTGAAGAACAAAAGATGTATGTTGCAAAACTCTATGAATGCTGTGAAAATTGTTTCCTATGTTACCTGACCAATGCAGTTTTTCTATGTCAAAAAATGGGACAAGGCTAGAGCCGTTTTAGGAAGAAAATAAGCACGCCACTGCATTCGGCATCTCTCAGAATAGATATATACCAAATTTCATCAAAAAAGAAGATTTATTAACGATTTCAGGGAAGTGTATTTATGTGACTCTAGACACCCCTGTAACTTTTGTATTTATATCGCAAAAGATAGAAAATGTTGAAGTCTATATAACCTGTAAAAATTGTTTCCTATGCCATTCGATCATGGCATACTAAAACTATTTTCATATGTCAAAAATTATAAAAAAAGGTTTAGGGTTAGTTTTAGGCCAAAAATAAGTACGGCACTGTATCGTGATTCTTCCAAACTGTTAGCAAATCTCATTAAAAAAAACTATTATGACGAACTATGAAAGTCAACAACTATGAAAGTCAACAAATATGAAAGTCAACAACGTAAAAGGTTTTGTTTTCTATGCCGAATTATAAATTGTACCAAAAGCACTTCGCAAGCTTAAGCTTTTTCTGCCGTGTACTCTGTAAAATTAATGTCTTTAAACAGATAAAAACTATAGGGTGAGCCAGTTTTTTATCTGAATGCCTTTAGCAGTTTTGTATTAGGGTTTTGTGAGTCATTTTATAATTTTGCTTTTAGTGAATTTTCTTTAAAAAATTCACTAATAAGGGGATCTCGACTTTTGAATTTATATATATATATATATATATATATATATATATATATATATATATATATATATATATATATATATGTATGTATGTATGTATCACACCGATAAATCAAAAATAATGGTCTGATTTCGATCAAATTTGGTGGGTACCTTCCTTTTGCAAATGGTTTGGATAAGTTCGTTAGCCAGGAAAATCAGTTTTTCCCGGAAAATGTTGTGTTTTCTTTCGGAAAATTTTTATATTTCGTGAAAGAACAAGGTTAGGGCAACCAAATTTGGTACGCGGAGTTGTGTCACAAAAAGTAAACTATATACCAAAATTTAGATATATAAATTGAAAGAAAACACAGTTATAGGCATTTAGATAAAAACATTTTGAATGCCACTGATGACCAGATAAACGCACAAAAGCAAAATATTTTGTGTGGATTACAAAATCTATTGTATGTTCCAGGCAGACTAAGCATTTTTCTAATAAAAAGTCAAAAAATGCCACATAAATTCCTTTAAAAATTTGATGACTTTTCCTCCTAAAACGCCGAAGTCGCGATTTGAAACGTCAAAATTGGCAACTTTTAAGCATATAACTTAAAACGAATACACGGGCTTTAAGAAAATGTTGCAAGAAGTGTCTTTAAGTTTCAACTTCAACCGTCATTGTCCTTCATTTTACTAAAATGTTTTCAGAAAATTCATTTCAAATAGACCCTTTCTCTGGTGATTTAGCAGTATTTATAGAGTTTATGGTTTAATTGTCTACAATTTTTAGCAAATTTACGTAGAAGAAATTGGCTAATATGGAGACAGCGACTTTTGAATTTTAAACAGATTTTTCAAATGAGCACAAACTAGGTCCCGTAGGACCCATATCCGGGTTAGTTTCAGTTTTTATCTGTTTGCATATATACAAGGCGACGCAGTTCTACGGTAAAGCTCAATATTACTTTTATTATACAAGATACGAGAAATTATGGGGTATGTTGAGCTGCATCTTATAAAAAGTATTTAGACAATCACAGGTGGCCCATAAGTCGTTGGCGATACAGATTTTCTTTTTTTTTATTTCGATCACCCCTTATATTATTGCAGTTTTGCATTTTCCATCGAATTGTAATGCATGCTTGTTTTCGAGGTATTTCAAATGTTTTGCAACTTGTTACATTTTTGGCACATACCATGCGATACGGCGTTTTTACCAATAGAAATCGGAGACCCATGTAAATGATGCATTCAGAGAGGTTTTCGTTAAAAAACATCAAACTGTGGTAACTCAATTGTTTCAAATACAACAGCCTGTATTTTGTGTTTCAGAAGTGAAGGGTATAATAATAAATGTTTTAATAAGTTATTTAATAAATATCTTATGGTGAAAAAATTGTTTGTAAATTTTCATACAAAAAACTTTTTTGGGAGTTTTGTCAAAAAGGTTATTTGATGGTACATTGTTTCTACAATATAGGTTATACTGGAAACTAAATATGATATCTGCTTTCATTAAAAAAAAATACATATTTGCTATTAAAAACATTTATAACATATATATATATATATATATATATATATATATATATATATATATATATATATATATATATATATATATATATATATATATATATATATAAACATATAAAAATCAAAACTGACCCCGGATATGTGTTCTAGGGGGCCTAATAAGCGCTCATTAGTGAATTTTTTTAAAGAAAATTCACTAAAAGTCTGGACGCAGCAAGTGCGTTATGGTAGCGAATTTTGTATAAATGCTTTATATTTGAAAAGCTCAATTTGCTATTAACCTATAAGGTTGACCAAGAAATTGATTTTTTTAAGTTTACTTTCGGAAATTTTTGTACGTTTTCAAACAATAAAGTCATTTTGATGAAACATGGCACATTGTTTTTACTATATAGGTTATACTGGTAATCAAATTTGATGCCTGCTTTGTGAAAAAAAACACATATTTGCTATTAAGAACATTATTTTTTTAAATAGAACACGCCCTATGTTATTGCATTTTTGCATTTTCCATCGAAAAATAATACATCTTTGTAAGAAAAGAAATTCGGGACGCAGCAAGTGCGTTATGGTAGCGAATTTGCATTAAATGCTTCAAATTTGAATAGGTCAATTTGCTATTCACCTGACGAGGAAACCAGTTTTTTCGGGCACACTTTAAGTTTACTTTCTGAAATTTTTGTACATTTTCAAACAATACAGTTATTTTCATGAAACGTGGCACATTATTTTTACTATGTAGGTTATACTGTCAACTCAATTTTGATGTCTGCTTTCTTAAAAAAACATATTTGATATTGAAAACATTTTAATGAAAATTCACTACCATAACTGTAATTGTTATTAGTTTTAAATAATGTGTAAATTAAACATAAATTGTTTCCTTGATGATATAATTACAAATTATGAAATACATGTATTGTGCACCTCTTTGAAGATACGATTTTCTGCCCTTAGCGAAACCTGAAAAAATGTATAAAAGTGGAAGCACTAACGCGGTATAATTAAAAAAAAAGTAACCTTAATTCCATCTAAATATTTTAAAAGTAGAAAAGTCATGAATGCATAAACACAACTTGGTTTATTTATAGAAATAGAACCTGCAAAACCCATGTTTTGTGGCTTACCTAGAGCAAGCAGCTCTTATCTACGTTGGGAAAATTAAATATGCATGTGCAGTTTTGCTGCTGAAATGTACGCCGTATTTTACAACTGAAAATAAATATGAACATCTTCGATCTGTTTTCCAGGAGCGTGCTTACGATTCGCATTATAGTTTAATGTAGGGCAAGTTTGATTCGCGAAAACCATTTAGTGAGATTGTGTCTTGTTGTTAATTATTTTAATTCATTCAGAATAATGACATATAATTTATACAAAGTCTGGACGCAGCAAGTGCGTTATCGTAGTAAATTTTCATAGAAATGATCTGGCACCAAACATTTTTTTCAATAGAATGCGTATACTTTTCTTTTGCTCTAAGATAGAGATCTAAGGTTTGATATATAGTTTACTATTTATAACGTAAACCCAATCTGATTACCACAGTAGTATATTTGTTATTTTTAAACATAAAGTTTTTTTCCCAGAAAACCATGTCAGATTTTCCTTTTTTTTATATTTCAACAACACACCACGAGGGCTTACAGCCTAAATACTATCGTACCGTGGGTGTCGACAAGGAGGAAAGAGGCAACTTGTTAATTCTGGACTTGCAGGTTTGGAGGTTCGGAGGAGAAGGAAAAACATGAGCCGGCAAGGAATTCCACAACATGGAAGTCCTCGGGACAAAAGAGCGGGCATAACAAGATGGTTAACGAACTTATCCAAGCCACTTACAAAATACAGGTACTTGCCTGTTCCAGGGGTTCTAGTTTTCGCTCATTTCGAAAAACATTTCAAAATTCAAAAGTCGGGATCTCCTCCCCATTAGTGACTTTTAGACGAAAATTCACTAACACAAGTTGGCTATTAAAGAAGTTGAGTGCACCATCCTGGAATTGAATCATGATTATTTCACACTTTAAAATAGTATTGAATTTCTAATGTCTTCAAAATGCTATACTCTATGGAGGATGCCCGAATAAATAGATTAAGTATACAGAGGAAGCAAAGCTAAAAAGTTTTCATGTCAAAAGAATAATTTAATTTTATGAACCAAAGGATAGTCACTTCCTTCTAAAAGGCCGAATGTGCCAAACCATTGAACAATCTGAAGTTTTGAACCAAACGTCGAATAAATTGGAAGTCTATATCGAAACTTGCGTCCATAGAAATCGGCCCACTGTTAATTTTTCGCTGTAACTTGTGACGAGGCCTTTGCTTGAAGAGCGTTTTTCGGTGACACGGATTGACTGTTACTATCTGAGGATCTCCGGCGCCAGATTTTAAAGGGTTTACTCCCTGTTGAGCATGTCTGCGACCTCTTCACTAAACTCTGACCGAGATAACGATCAGAGTATCTGGGTAACTCTGTGGAGAAGGGTTCGGTAGCCTTTAGATGATGCAGGCTAAATTTAGTGATCCCCGAGTGAGCGGGCTTCAATCGCTGACTCGGCGTCCTCCGACCACTTCTGGCTTATCGATGGGAGTAGCAGATTTTGCAAGTATAAGGGGTTAGATACAAATTAATTGAAATCTTTTATTTACCCAACCCTATATTTTAGATTAGAAAATATTTACAAAAGATATATACAAAACAATATTTACAAACTATGTACAAATAAAATATGTGGGTAATAACATGAATCAGAACTCGGCTTTCTCTAAAGCGACCAGGGCTAGTGTTGGATGAAGCGTACGGACTCAGCGATATATACGGTACGAGCGGCGTTCTACTAAATCACGTATACGGCAGACATAACGATAGACCAGTTCAAAGTAACATCAGTAGCCTCTCCGTCAAAGTGAGGAACACCGGAGGCGCATAAGTGCGGAAGGAGAGACTGGACGACAGTTCCCGGGAGGCCTATGCGGACTGTGAATCCTCAGCATCTCCGCTAGGGCCAAACCGGGACACAAACATCTTAATTACTTTAGCGAGCTGTGAATCCTCAGCGTCCTCACTAAAATAACATAAGAGCTCATACTGTATGGGGCGAAAAGCCTGGAGCCAGATGAAGTGCACAGGGTTAATTGGAAAGGAATGTATCACTTGGAGTGACCTAGATAGGCTATGAATACTCAGCGTCCCTATCGGGATCAAACCAAGATGAATATATCTCGATTATTTAGGTGAGCTGTGAATCCTCAGCATCCTCACAAAAATAATGCAAGACAATCTAACATACGGGAATTGTCTATGGGGACGGCGGCAGGTCAGCAAAAGCAGAAATAATTCACTTGCGGAGATTTGAACTGAGAAGCGTGATAATTTAAAAATATGAAAATTCGCTACAAAATATAAATTACTTATAACGGATAATTTCTCACCTATAACAATATTTTCGTGTACTGAAATCGGCCAACCAGGTGCGCTCGGACGGCAAACGGAAACGGAATCGGTGCGGACTGGGTGCGACTCACTGTTCTCGGCTTATTAGCTGGATTACCAGTACTGCCTATGCCCCGTGTTGCTTCTCCTTTTATATGAATTTCACCGCCAGCCAAAAACTCCGCGATGCTTGGAATTTAATCACCTTATCACAACCTGATAAGATAATAAGTACGAAATACACGTTTAATTAAATATAAATATAAAAATTTCATGGTGAAAAATATGTTACCAAATATTTATATAGTTTGTATTTAATTATTTTCTATTTAATTAACTATCGACTTCGTAATTATGCGCGTTGTACCACAGACAGATAGAAAATAATACTTCATCAAAAACTATAGTTTTTTAGAAAGTACTCATCAGATCGAAAAGATAAATATGCTTTTCTAAGGATAATTTAATATGCTTTGATATGAGATTACTTTTATCGAAATTTATTTTGGCATCTTAGGTTTAACATAGTGATATGAAAGCATAAAGCAAATTAACCTTCTTGGTTTCTCAGACAACTGGGGGTATTTACAGTTAACAACTTAACACCTAATTTTCAATTATGGGTATGACCTTCTCTTCCCTAATTACTTCTCTCATACTATTAGGCATAGATCTAATTAAGTTCGCTACTGTTTCTTGTGGGATGTTATGACTCTCTTCTTCTATTGCAGCAACAAGCTCTGGGATCGAGGTTGGAGCACGTAGTCTAGTTCGAAATCTTCGTTATAGCTCATTGCATACATGTTCAGTCGGATTTAGATCAGTACTGCATGCTGGCCATTCCATAACCTGAAAACTGACTTCTGTAATGTAATCTTGCACGTATCTTCCGGTGTGCGCCCTCGCATTTTCATGCATAAAAATTAATTTAATCGACGTAAGGCACCACATGAACTGCTAAAATCTCCTCGCTGTACCTAGCACTCGTTAAACCTCCTCGCACGTGTCCTCGGTCGCCCTTACAGATGAAGACAGTTTCGGTTCGTGCTCCCATAGAACTTACACTCCAAATCAACAACACACCACGAGGGCTCACAGCCTAAATACTATCGCACCGTGGGTGTCGCCAAGGAGGACAGAGGCAACTTGTTAATTCTGGACTTGAAGGTTTGGAGGAGAAGGAAAAACATGTGCCAGCAAGGAATTCCACAACTGGGAAGTCCCGGGGACAAAAGAGCGGGCATAACAAGATGTTCTATGTCTGGTGACCTGGACAGTAAAAGGGTGCATTCGCTCTGTTCCCTTGGTAGATCTGTTGGGGGCAGCAGGTGGATGAACTATGGAAGCAAGCTCCTCTGAGCCATGCCCGTGCAGATATCTATAAAAGAGAGAGAGGTCACCAACGACACGTCGGTGGGCAAAAGATGGCAGCCTTTGGGTGAGGGTAGGGTTACCGATGAGACGTATAGCTCTCTTCTAAATGGGGTCCAGGATAGCGAGTGTAGAAGCGGCAGCGGCACCCCAGATGTGGGAGCAGTATTCGTGGTTTGGCCTTATTTGTGAAGTATATAAGGTATAGAGATTAGCTGGTAAAAAGTATTTGCGAGCCCGGAAGAGTAAACCTAATTTCTTAGCAGCCGCTTCTGCCATTGATGTGACATGTGGTTATTACCATACAGACATATTCTGCTCTCATCTAAGAACAGAACAAACCCTCATTGTTCCCATGTCCAAATCAGATAATGCCGTGCAAAACGCAAGCGTGCTTGACGATGAGCTGGGGTTAGTTTTGGACCAATCCACTGACCAATAGCCACACTTCGTAGTTCACGGGGTTGTTGTTGCTCTTGAATCGCATTAAGGTGGCGATTTCTTAATGTGGTTGACACAATAAAAGGGTCATCACGAGCCGTTGTAAATCGCATTCTGCCTGTTCCAGGTCGGCTATGAAAGGATCCAGTCTCTTCATAACTTTGGCACACCCTTCCAACCGCTGCGCGTGTCAAATCCAGTTGTCGAGCAACAGCTCATTGGCTCAGTCCATTTTTTATTAAAGCAATAACTTGTGTGGCTTTTTGCGGTGTAGTATGCATTAGGCTAACACACTTGAGAACTAATCAAATTAGGAAAAATGAAAATGTGCAAATTTCTGTTGCAAAGGCAATAATTTCAATCTCTCATAAATTTGTTATTATCGTTATAATCCCCACATAAACACGCTTCGTTTGTTTATCCGTTGCTACGATAAGCGATAAGCACTTTTAATAAACGTAATCTTATATCAAAGCTTATTAAATTGTCTTTCGAACAGCATATTTCTTTTTAGTGAATTTTCTTAAAAAAAATTCACTAATGAGGAGATCCCGCCTTTTGAATTTTGAAAAAATTTCTTCAAATGAGCGCTAATTAGGCCCTCCAGAAAACATATCCGGGGTCAGTTTCAATTTATATATATATATATATATATATATATATATATATATATATATATATATATATATATATATATATATATATATGTGTGTATCACACCGATAACTCAAAAAATAATGGGCTGATTTTGATTAAATTTGGTGAAAAAATTCCTTTTGCAAATGGCTTGGATGAGTTTGTTAGCCAGGAAAATCTGCCTAGGTTTTCCCGGAAAATTTTGTGTTTTCTTTCGAAAAAAAATTTATATCTCCGGAATTAACAAAGTAAGGGCAACCAAATTTAGTATGCTGGTTTATGTCATTCTAGGTGAGGTGCCTACCAAAATTTAGCTCTGTAGATCAAAAGACAAAAAAGTTATGGGCATTTAAAGAAAAATAAATTGGGGGTTTCCTCAAAACGTCAAAGTGGCGATTTAAAATGTCAAAATTGGCAACATTTAGGCAAAGAACTTGAATCTAATACGGGCTATAGAAATAAAATGTTGCAAGAAGGATGTTTTACAAACCCTAAAGTCTTAGTTTCAATCGTCATTGTCCTTCATTTTACTAAAATATTCCCGGAAAATTCATTTCAAATAGACCCTGTCTCTGATGCTTGGCAGTAGCCTTAGCTATAGAGTTTATCGTTTAATGGTATATAATTTTTGTCGAATTTTCGTAAAAAATCAGTAAAGTTCAATATATCCGTTATTATATAAGATATGAAAAAATTTTGTATATATTAATTATAGGGTGTCTTGAGCTACATCTTAAAATAATATTTCTACAATCACAGGGTGGCCCATAAGTCGTTGGTGATACAAATTTCCATTTTTTTTTAATCAAACACACTTTATGTTATTGCATTTTTGCATTTTCCATCGAAATATAATGCATGTTTGTAAGAAAAGAAATTCTGGACGCAGCAAGTGCGTTATGGTAGCGAATTTTAATTAAATGTTTCATATTTGAACAGCTCAATTTGTTATTAACCTATAAGGTTGACCAAAGAAACGTGTTTTGTCGGGAACACTTTAAGTTTACTTTTTGAAATTTTTGTACATTTTCACGGAATAAAGTGATTTTGATGAAACAAGGCACATTGTTTCTACTATATAGGTTATACTGGTAACCAAATTTGATGCCTGCTTTCTTAAAAAAAACACACATATTTGTTATTAAAAACATTTTTATGAAAATTCACTACTATAACGCACTTGCTGCGTCCAGAATTTTTTTTTTTTATATGGTACATGAATAATTTAAAATATATATATATATATATATATATATATATATATATATATATATATATATATATATATATATATATATATATATATAGTTACAGTGAAAAGTATACAGTGGGCCGATTTCTATGCACGTTTGACAAATTTTAGAAATAATGTATATATATATATATATATATATATATATATATATATATATATATATATATATATATATATATATATATATATATATATATATATAGTTACAGTGAAAAGTATACAGTGGGCCGATTGCTATGCACGTTTGACAAATTTTAGAAATAATGTTGACCTGACAACTCGAAAAATCTCTTTCCAAATATTAATATGAGTACATTTTTCTTTCTACGTTTATTTATATTGTTGACCATGGTAACCGATAAATTGTTCCCGTTTTTTTTTTTTTTTTTTTTTTTCATGGCGTTGGAACGTTCCCTCCGGAGTCTAAGCTGGCTGGCCAGTTCTGAGACTCAATATATATATATATATATATATATATATATATATATATATATATATATATATATATATATATATATATATATATATATTTTCATTAAAAAATGCACATTTTCATCTTGGAAAGTCTATCTTTTTGAAAATCGTCAATCGTCGCGTGTATGTGTGTGTGTGTGTGTGTGCGCGCGTGCCTGTGTGTGCTGCTCTCTTAAAAAAACACATATTTGCTATTAAAAACATTTTAATGAAAATTCCCTACCATAACGCACTTGCTGCTTCCAGACTGTTATAGTATGTTTTAGACGATATAATCTGAACACCAGACCAGCCAGCCTGTATTGTCACTTGAATGAGCAGCTTGTTGAAAGTTTCTACGTCACTGGCATGCAAGTCCTAGTTTCCTTTGATTCCTAGACTTGGTGATTTCGGTTACTAGACACGTACAGATTTAGCTACACATGCAGTGCCATCGCGGTTAGTTTAGTTATCTCAAACCCAAGTAAGGTAGCGTGGTTTTAGCGCTAGTACCATTACATTAATGGAATAATCTTGGAGACTTAACGCGAAAAGCATTCCTCTCAGACTACTGGGAGGCCGAAAGAGAGGAGTTCCTGTCTATTCCGCTCTGTGTTAGAAGTGACGTAATGCAATCATTGTGCCTCTGTCGTCTGAAAAGGGTTGTGTGTACCACCTTTAATCTTTCACGTCTTAATTGTGTCATTGTTCAGACGTGACAATAGCGCTTTTATGTTTATAATTTGATTGGGAGATGCACCGAGCTCGATCGAGGTGCAGTTCCGTGATGAATTATGTTGGGTGTATCTGCATTATTAACATCAAGTTGCACACGGCGCACATAATACTAATGTAACTTAGATAAATGTTTAAATACTTCTGACTAGTGCCCTAAATTAGTTTGAAAGTAACGTTTTGGACTTGTTGTTAAAGAGTAATTTTATAAGTATATTAATGAAAATCGTTAGATGATCATGTTTCCTAGAAGTTTTCTTCTTGGTCCAACGCGTTTCTTTTGCTTCTCTTTCTTCAAATGTGTGTGCTTCTAATATTGTTGTAAGAGAATTCTTGTGTTCTCCGTATATATACAACAAATCTTGCCTTTTGTACGGGTCTCGTTGCAGTTCAAATTTAATAAAATCAAACAAAAGAAATAACTAACTATTTCGCTTTAAACTAAAATCAATAATACGCTTTTAGCATTTTTTTAGACATGAACGTTGTATTTGACCAAGTCCTCCAAACTAAAATCACTGAATGACCTTACATATCGTTACAACTTAGGTATATTTGTAGTGCATGAAAATGTGGGGGGGGGGGGGGGGGGTAATATTTATTGATTATTATACATGTGATTATAGCAAATAAGTGTCACACCCATAACATCCAAATGTTATAACCAAAATGTTCAGAATGGCATTGATTACTTGAAATATTTTCTACTGCTAATCCACCAAAGTCCAAATCCTAACTATTGACTTGACTCCCAGGAAAACCTAAGTCATTAAAAAAAATCATCAAATTTGATTCTTCTTTTTTTATACGATACTTATTACAATAAACGTAAAAGCAAACTGGGAATTTGCAAAGCAATTGACTCTAGAATGACATTAGGACGTTTTTATGAACAGAAAAATCTGGACGCAGCAAGTGCGTTATGGAAGTGAATTTCCATAAAAATGTTTCTAAGGGCAAATATGTCTTTTTTAATAAAAGATATGAAATTTGCTATAACCTACAAATAGCAGAATACCTTCTTTCATCAAAATAACTTTATTGTTTCAAAAAGTACAAGAGTTTTCCGGAAATAAACTTATAATGTTCCAGAAATAACTGGTCTGATTTTCCTGAGCAACAAACCTCTTCAAGCTATTTACACACCTGCTAAGGTATACTTATCCACAAAAAGCTTTTTAACAAAAATTAAAAAAAAACGTTTGCATCAAAATTCGCAAACAATTTCTGTAACGAAAATTGCCATTTTACAAAAATTGGTTAAAAGTAATGTTACACGAAAATTATGTTTTTTTTTACAATAACTTTAACATTTATTATTATTAACATTTGACAAAAAATCTTCCAAAAAAACATTTCTTCAAAAACACAAAAATAATTTTACATAATATTTTTTACATGAAAATTTGCTAAAAAATTCATAATATTCGAATTACCTATATACCTCATATGTATTTAAAATTTTCGCGCTTAATTCTCTAATATAAAGCCGCGTACCAAATTTGGTTGCTATAGCTTTGTTATTTCCAGAGGTATAAAAATTTTCGGGTAGAAAACCTAAAATTTTTCAGGAAAAACTGGTCGGATTTCCCACATCAGTGAACTTAACCAAGCCACTTGTAAAGGGAAGGTACTCACCAAATATGATGTGTGTGTGTGTGTGTGTGTTATCAAAATCGGTTAATTGCTTTTTGAGTTATGGATACATATATATATATATATATATATATATATATATATATATATATATATATATATATATATATATATATATATATATATATATATATATATATATATATATATATATATATATATATATACAGGCTGGTCCACTTCGCGGAAAAAGCCCAGTCTTCCACATTAAACTCACTTTTATCAAAAAAGTTTCAACTGAAGGTTGTTTCTATCAATCAGCTGCGTAATTCAAAAATATTTTAATTTACACAGGGTGTTCATTTTCTCCGTGGCAGACCATACTTCCCTTTTTTGAAATAAAACACCCTGTATTTTAGATCATTTTAAAAAGATGGTATCGCGACAAGCAAATTGACAGGCCACATGATGGGTCTAGGCCCCACCGTTTCAGAGTTATTCATTTGTTTTAAAAAAAATATTGGTCTAGTTTGCTGCGTAAATACCAAAATGCAACATGGTAATTCTTAATGTAACCTGCCTATAGAGGGTGTTAAATTTCGCAAAACTTATATTTAATTTCAAATGCAACCTCCTGTATATTAGAAGGCTATTACATGCGCATTTTCATGGTTTTTTCCGCAATACCATGTTTGATGACATTATTTTCAACGGTTTCAAAGATATAAAGCATTAATTACAAAATTTATCATTTTCCAATATTTATGAAACTTATCTCAAAATCTAAGGGCGGCTTTGACAACGCCACTTGACATTTAACAAAATTAACCAAATTATTGATAGGTAGCTTTCTTAGTTAGCCGCTTTTTTTTATATCAGCATGTTTTTTACTGGAGAACTTATGTCAATGCTGTACGTGATTGCGTGATTGCTGAAAGTGATAGAAATTTTGCCTTAGCAAAAAGAATCTATAGTCAGAAATACCCTAATCGACAACAACCTCAGTTCGTTTTGATTACGGCAGTGTACAGTGTCGGGCTCCCGTAAAAAACAAAACTGTTCTAAATGAAGGACGTCTGTAAACATCATAGCCTCAGTCATTGAAAATCCACATATCAGCCAGCAACAATTAGCTTAGAACTTAAATCTCAGTAAAATTTCTGTCCAAAGATGTTTTAAAGAAAACACATATTACCCCTACCATGTTAGAAGAGTTCAAGAGCTGTCTCCAAGCGATAAGCAGCAAAGATTGAATTTTTGTTTTTGGGCTCTACAGAAGGTTAACCAGGACTTCTTGCAGAAACTGTGGAGAAATTAACATGCACAATTTGCATTATTATGCTGATATAAATCCACATTCTTCGTGGCCAGTGGATCGTCAGCATAGGTGGTCCATAAATGTGTGGGATGGAATTTTGGGTCCGTATTTAATAGAACCGTATTTTTTCTATGGGACTCTGACTGGTGAGCGTTATCTAAATTTCTTGAAGAATGATCTACCAGAGCTGTTAGAAGAAATTCCTCTACAACTCAGAGGTGAAATGTGGTATAACACGATGGAGCACCTCTACATTCAACAGGAGCTGTTAGAGCATTTTTAAACCATTATTTTGAAGATCGATGGATGGGTCGAGGTGGACCAACCCCTTGGCCAGCAATATCTCCTGATCTTTCTAAAATAGATTTCTTTTTGTGGGGTGACATTAAAGGTAAAGTGTATGCGACTCCACCAACAACCAAGGAGGACATGCGCGCAAGGATTTCAGAGGCTTTAAATTCTGTACGCGAAGCAACATTGTTGAAGGTGCAAAACAATTTAAGACAAAGATTACAAATTTGTATCCATAATGACGGCTCCCAACTTGAACATTTGCTGCGTTGAATTTTTGTTCTTTATTTTGTGAACTTCGATTTAGGGTTCTTGTTGATTTAAACCTTGTTAATATACGCATTAAATGTTCTGCTCTTTTACACCACACACACTTTAGTTTTTTATGCCGTATGAATTAAGGATATCACGTAAACTATTTGGAAATGATATAAAATACAGTGTGTTGCATATTAACGTGAAGTATTTACTTGAATTTATATAAAAATGGCTAATTCCGTAATTGAGCCTTAATATCTTTGCAACCGTTGAAAATAATGTGATTATATCAAAGGCCATGAAAATGCGCATCTAATAGCGTTGTAATATACAGGGCGTTGCATTTGAAATTTTCGAAAAAATTTAAGTTTTGCGAAATTTAACAGCTTGTACAGGCAGGTCACATTAAGAATTAGCATGTTGTTAGAGTGAGGTGTGTATAAAATTAACTCCAGTGAATATGCAGCCAAAACATTGTGCAGAATCGAAGTATTTACACACCAAACTAGGCAAATATTTTTAATAAACAAATGAATAACTCTGAATCGGTTGGGCCTAGACCCATCATATGGCGTAGCAATTTGCTTGTCACGATACCACCTTTTTAAAAATTATATAAAATACAGGATGTTCTATTAAAAAAAAATGTAATTTTGTTCTGCCACGAAGAAAATTAACACCCTGTGTAAATTAAAATATTTATGGATTACGCAGCTATTGACAGGAACTCCTTTCAGTTGAAACTTTTTTGACAAAACCTAGTTTAATATGGAAAACTGAGGTTTTTCCGCGAAGTGGACCATCCTATATATATATATATATATATATATATATATATATATATATATATATATATATATATATATATATATATATATATATATATATATATATATATATATATATATATATATATACAGTGTGGAACAGCCAAATGGAATAAATTCGATAACGGATAAATGAGGACGTGTTGGGAAAAACGCTTGGACACGTCGATTTGTATTTTTAACTGCGCATCTTTTTCAAGAAAAAAAAATTATTTAGGGTGCGTCATGTGACAGTGGCCAATACCAACTTTCTTATTTTAAATACAAGCCCCTGTATATTATTAATTTTTTGGATTCTTCAGAAAATTCTAGACATAATTCATGTACAATGTCCTATACCTATCTTCAACTGTTTCGGAAATATTAAGTATTTTCAGATTTATTACAAAAATTAACATTAAAAATAGAAAATTATTTTATTTCACAAATTCTAATAAGAAATACTGATTATTTCTTAATAATTTAAAAAACAAAAAAAATTTAATGTCAATGTAGTAAATGTTCAAAATGCTCGCCACGAACATCTTGGCAACATGCTAATCTGGTATAGAAATGTCTTCTAACATTACTCAACATCTCAGGCGTGACTGATCTAATCGCAAGCGTGATTCGTCTTTTTAAGTCATCTAAGTTGAGGGGCTTAGTTTTGTATACAATACTTTTGACATATCCCCACAAAAAGTAGTCTAATAGCGACAGATCAGGAGATCGTGCTGGCCATTCTATCGATCCGCGCCTCCCTATCCACCGATTTGGAAAAATTTGGTTCAGGTACTGCCGGACATTGATTTGGTAATGGGGCGGTGCTCCATCTTGCTGAAACCATATTTTATTGGCAGGAACTTGTGGGTTTGCTGGATCTGGATATAAGTTTGTCAAAGTTGGCACGACATTATTTTGGAGCAGTTCTAAATATTTATCCCCATTCAAGTTGCCATCAATGAAAAAGGGACCTACGATATGATTTCCAACAATTCCTGCCCAAACATTAACTTTTTCAGGATATTGCGTATGTTCCTCTCTCATCCAATGAGGATTCTCATTAGACCAATAGCGGCAATTTTGACGATTAACATGACCGTGAAGTGTAAATGTGCTCTCATCAGAAAACAAAACATCTTCTACTTCTAATTGGATCACATTGTTATCTAACATTGCCATCATTTGTTCACAAAAATACGTTCTCCTATCGAAATCGTCCTCCATGAGCTCCTGAGTTGGTATCATTTTATAGGGATGCATTTTACTTTCCTTTAATGTTCGAAAAATTGCTGTGTGGCTAACGTTGAATAGTTGGGCTGCTTGTCGACCAGAAGTATGTGGGTTTTCTTGAAACTCAAGCGTAATATCCAATTTCGTATCATCACTTACTGCATTGGCAGCTACTTTTTTTATCTGTCTCACATGACCAAGCTCGCGAAACTGCTTTTCTATTTTGCTAATTGTTCCTTGGGATACAGGCGGCAAATTTGGAAATTTTTCGTGAAATAAGCGAGACACTTCCATCTGTGTCCGTGTGTTATCTCCATAACCAATCATTTGTAGAATGGTTATTTTGTGCATTTCTGTTAAATGAACCATTTTTCTGATATTATTACGTACAGTTAACGAAATTCAAACGACAATAGCACTGACACTAATCACTACTGTCATGCAGGCAGACAACAAGTTGCTAGGGCTACGAGTTTTATACGAACAGAAAGAAAACTGTTTTTGTTTTTGTTTCATTTCATATCAGTAAAAAGAAACGCAGGAATGGTTTTTGTTTACTTTCTCATTATCAAGAGCTGAATGGGAAATAAGTATTGAATGCAATGTAGCGAATTTGTGAAATAAAATAATTTTCTATTTTTAATGTTAATTTTTGTAATAAATCTGAAAATACTTAATATTTCCGAAACAGTTGAAGATAGGTATAGAACATTGTACATGAATTATGTCTAGAATTTTCTAAAGAATCCAAAAAATTAATAATATACAGGGGCTTGTATTTAAAATAAGAAAGTTGGTATTGGCCACTGTCACATGACGCACCCTATATAATTTTTTTTTCTTGAAAAAGATGCGCAGTTAAAAATACAAATCGACGTGTCCAAGCGTTTTTCCCAACACGCCCTCATTTATCCGTTATCGAATTTATTCCATTTGGCTGTTCCACACTGTATATATATATATATATATATATATATATATATATATATATATATATATATATATATATATATATATATATATATATATATATATATATATATATATATATATATATACATATAAAAATTGAAACTGGCCCCGGATATTGGTTCCAGGTGTCCTAGTTCGCGCTCATTTGAAAAAATATTTGAAAAGTCTCACCATCGATACCTCTCTATTACTGAATTTTTTTAATTTAGTAAAGAGTACTGCGATTAGGAATATTTTTCGAAAATCGCCAATATTTCAAAAACTAACAACGCTAGGTGTGGACATTGCTAAATAAAATCTATCCTAAATTGGGCCGTAAAACTGAAAGTGCAAAAGTATACAGGGCGTTTCATTTGAAATAACGAAGTTGATGGCGAGTTCCGGTATCACTGGAAGTGCTAGACAAGTACAGCTATTTTAATCTGGATGAGAATATCGTGTAATGGCAGAATACAAATTTTCAGCTCTCAAATCGAATGAGAAGGTCGTAAACTTCTAATGAGCACTTCTTATAATATTCTAATATTCACTTGCATTCTGTCAATTTTGTAAAATTTTAACTTTTCTTCTGCTTCTGTTCACGAACACTTTCATAATAACCTCCAAAATGAATTCTTCACTTTACGAAATCCTATTCAAATTCTTAGCCAATATCTACTTAAAACATCTATTTAAATTGGAGCGCAATCATTTTGGCATTGTCAGTTGACAAAAGTTATTTATATGTATATGTATATATATATATATATATATATATATATATATATATATATATATATATATATATATATATATATATATATATATATATATATATATATACGTCTTGTTTATTTAATTATAAAATTATTAGACGTACTGTGAACATTACCATAGCATGTGCTATGTCTACGTTGTCTCTTATGTTTTTAAGCACCTTACGTATCAGATTCCATGCCACGTTTCCAAATAATATTAATGAATAATCCATGTTATAATTGAATAAAATACCATTAATGACTTTCATGGCATAAGATACAAAATTTCTGTGCACAGCATGGCTTGTTTTCAACTTGTTCACAGTGTGACTTTGTCTTTATGTAAAGAGTAGATGCTAATCTAGTTATATCTGAAAAGTAGGATACGCATGCTGATGTCTCAGTATTGGAAACCACGAATTCTATTAACATGCGAAGTGCCTTACCATTAAGCCCTTGCCTCATTATCTTAATGTCCTGGAGTTTCGGATAATACTATACTTCGCCCTTCTTGCCGCATTTTACTCAAACTTCCTCGAAGTAATCTTGAGGTCAAATAAAAATTGACATAATCACTTAACTTCTGCGTTTGTAGAGCTTATGAGGATGGACAAAGTTTTAAAACAACATGCACTTTCATTACAAAAACGCATTTTCTAAGCGCGTTTATTTAGTTTTATGAAAGTATGACAAAATGTCAGTTATGGTGGTTTTGTAATACATGTTATTGTTTTAGTGAATTTTCTTAGAAGAAATTCACTGATGAGGAGATCCCCACTTTTGAATTTTGAAAAATTTCTTCAAATGAGCGCGATCTAGGACCCCTAGAACCCATATCCGGGGTCAATTCCAATTTTTATATGTGTATATATATATATATATATATATATATATATATATATATATATATATATATATATATATATATATATATATATATATATATATATATATATACAGGATGGCGCATTGAAAACGAAGCAGACCGATTTGCGTCCAGAGAAATTTTTGTTTAAGAAACGCTAAACACGTCAATTTTAATATTGAGGGGGACATGTTTTGACATAAAACTCAACTTTGTCACATCAACCCCTTAAGGGTGGTGATAACAACCCTTATATTTTAAATAGGGAACATGGGTCGAGTGAAAGCTCTTTAATTAATCAATTTTTCGCTAAAAAAAAACAACTAAAAAACAAAAGCAAACGCTCAAAAATGTTTATTCTGTTGAGTAAGTGTTCAAATTGTTGATCATCAGCTTCCATACAAAAGTACAAATTTTGTTCAAAACGAGCTCTGACATTCTGGAGCATTTGTGGAGTGACTGCATTCTTCAACAATGCGTCATCCTAATTTTTCCAGAGACCCCGGTTCTGTTGCGTAAATTCTACTCTTTAAATGACCCCATAGAAAGAAGTCTAAAGGAGTTAAATCCGGTGATCTAGGGGGCTACTCAATAGCACCTCTACGCCCAATCCATTGCTCTGGAAACTCTCTATTCAAAAACTCCCTAACACGTTGTGCAAAATGCGGAGGCGCTCCATCTTATTGAAACACTAATTGATTTTCTTAATAGCGATCATCATTTTCAACAATGTCAATTAGTAGAGGGTAAACGATATCTTCTAGTAACTCCAAATACGTTTCGCCACTCAAATTGCCATCAAGAAAAATTGGTCCGATTAAACGGTCTTCAAAAATGCCAGTCCAGACATTCAATTTCTGTGGAGTTTGGTTGTGGACTTCGTGAAAATTTCTTGGATTATTATCTGCCCAATAACGACAATTATGACGATTGACTGTAGAGTTTAATAAAAACTCGTCTTAAAAACAGAACAAAGAAACAAAACTCCAGCCGCCGATCAAAATCATCTTCATTCAGTTGTACAAGATGAATTTTATACGGGTGAAATTTATGATGCTTCAATATTTGCTGAATAGTTCTTCTTTTGATGTTCGAAACAGTGGCCAATTTTCTCGTGCTCAAAGTTGGGTCTGCAGCAATTTGTCCTAAAACTCCAATCTCAGTAGTCTCATTTCTAACCGGAAATTCACGTTAAAGATCCCGTTTTTTGTTGGCTACTGAACTACTTTGTCGAAACTTTGCAACTAACTCTAAAATGTATTTTCTGTTAACATGTCTGTTCGGATGTCGTTCATTAAACAAATTTGCGGTGCGGTTGGCACAGTCATCGTTTCTGAAAAAAAGAGTAATTATTTCGACTCTTTCTTCTACAGAATACACCATTGTGAAATTAATTTTCGGTAGTACTATCAAGGTTCAAACCGACCGATAAACTGAAATAATAAACCGCATTTCTCTCATTCCGATAAGAAATGAACTGATAGTCATATTTTGGTTTACAAGCCAACAAAACATTTACTATCAGCACATTTCTTATCGGAATGAGGGAAATGCGTTTTTGCATCTTCAACTGTGAAGAATTTTTAAACGAGTTGATAAAGCTTCCAAAAAAATTTGTGTGCTGAATTCAGAAAAGAAAGAACTTTCAAATGATGTAACACTCGACCCATGTTCCCTATATAAAATATAAGGGTTGTTATCACCACCCTTAAGGGGTTGATGTGACAAAGTTGAGTTTTATGTCAAAACATGTCCCTCTCAATATTAAAATTGACGGGTTTCAGCCTTTTTAAAAAAAAAATCCCTGGACGCAAATCGGTCTGTTTCGTTTTCAATGCGCCACCCTATATATGTATGTATGTATCACACCGATAACTCAAAAAATAATGGACCTATTTTGATAAAATTTAGCATGTACCTTCCTTTTATAAGCGGCTTGGATAAGATCGTTAGCCAGGAAAATCGGACCATGTTTTCCGTGAAAATTTTAGGTTTTTTTTTCGTACAAAATTTTTATGTTAAAAAATAGAAAATCTATGGTAACCAACTTTGGTGCGTAAGTTTAGGATATTAAAAGGAAACTATAGCAAAATTTATAGTTCTATGTTAAAATAAAAATAAAATAATTTATAAAAAAATATCTATGAAAATTCACTACTATAACGCACTTGGTGCGTCCACACTTTCATTACTTTATCTCGAATAATTGAGAGCTTCGCATTTCCAATTCTTCTTGTCCGTTAAAAACAATATTTACTGCGAGTTTTTTACTTGTTATTCCTAGTATATACAACCATACTCCTTATTAGTTAATTTTCATGAAGAAAATTCAATAATAGAGAGGAAACAATGGTGCGACTTTCGAAAAAATGTTTCAAATGAGTGCGAATTAGGGACACTAAAATCCATTGAATGAAATTTGGCACATTTGCGCATATCTTGATTTTGTTACAATCGCGGACGAGTTCGTATATCAGCCGTAACGGACATATTTTCCCCCCAAAAATAAACAAAAATATTTTTGAATACGCCACATTTTTTAAAGTTATAAAGTACCTTGAGAGATTTTACATGTAGCTAGAAATGGTGCAAATAAACCTCTGTTGTGAATTTTAAGTAACTCGGTTCATAACATTTGGAGTTGTTTTTTTTTAAATTGAAAACAAAATCTGAAAGACATGAATTGAAACAACTTAAGTAGTTAGATGCCAGACAAAGACATTGTAGCCAGCTGGCGTGCGTAGTTTGATACATACCAGGCATACATGCATCATAGTGCAACGTTAACCAAACGATACAAGGTGAGACCGGATCGCCACAACAATCCTAACATGCAACGAACGTACGCACCCAAACTGTGGGGATCCCACCCGAATGAGCGCCTTCGCTGTATTCGAATGCTCGCATTTGTAAAATGTTCAACTATCTTAATCTTTATTATGACCCTGTTTAATATTGCGACACCTTACAGGTGTGCTTTTCCCATGAGTCCACCTTCCAAATTTTGATGGACAAGAGCTCATTTTTAAGGCGGCGCCCTGGAGAGCAATTCCATCCAGACTACATAATAAAGAATGTTAAACATCCTGTAAGCGTTATGTTATGGTCTGTGATCTCTGCTAGAGGTATGGGCCGTCTCCACATCGTGGAACCATGAGACAGGACCAGTAGAGGCGTGTACTTCAACACCGCCTTCTTCCTCAGGTCAGAGAATGGTTCCTAGATGACGATAATTATATCTTCATGCATGATTCGGCACTACATCACAAAACAAGGAGTATAACAACTTCCCTAGAAAAGAAAAATGTCAAGAGTTTTGCCCTGGCCGGGCAATTCCAATGAATCCAATAGAGAACTTGTGGGAACTGACCAAACGTGAGATTGCCAAAACTGAGATAACAAATAAACAACAACTAATAGAAACCCTCATTAGAATCTGGCATCACGATCCCAAACTGCAAGACAATGCGAGGGCCTGCGTTGAAAGCATGCCTCGACGTTTGGAAGCTGTCATTGCAGTCACGAGTGATATCACTAAATACTGATACCGCCACCCTAAAATATGTAGCCGTGTGTTTTGTGATTAGAATGTATATTAAAATAATAAGTTTATGTGGCTTTTATGTTATGAATAAAACAAAATAATAAAGAAACTTTTACATCACTTACAACTATAAATTTGAATCAATTTCCCAGCTAAAACTGCAAATTTTCAATTTTAAATAGGTGTCCCTAATAATTTGGCAACCCACACTATATATATATATATATATATATATATATATATATATATATATATATATATATATATATATATATATATATAATGTGACTTATTAAACCGGTCCTTTAGGGAATCTATAGGCTGCTATTGTTTTTGAACTCATTGGCTAGTCAAAGAAGTTGAACCGCTTGTTCCTGAGTTTTCCTAAGTTTTAAAATCGGTATTTTTTTTAATGCGTTAAAATCACTCGTATGTGACTTTAAACGTTGAGAGGTCTGCGCCATGATAGGGTATCTAGTCATTTGTAGCTTATCTTGTTCAATGGTCCCATAATTTAGAGTTGAGTAGAATATTACTTTACCCATTGCGCTATTTAGAATACTCACATTAATAGCACCAAAAGCTTTCTTTTTAAGTGATTTCAGTGTATAATCGACCAACCTTATACACCGAATGTCTTAATTATTTATTTTTGACTTTGTTAACATAGCAGCATACTCATTATAGATATTTATTATGCTAAGCGATCAAGTAAATGTTGAAACATTCCTATTTTCTAAGTGACTGATCTGATAGCTACTGAATCGTGAACGTGCTTTCGATTAATCTAACTGGTGTGTCATTTATTTTATGTCCAAGAAAACTAAGAAAATTCTGGTAAAACGTGATGTTTAATGGTGACAAACATTGGTATTATCTTTCATGTTCTTAAGATAATTTGAACATTTTTATTCCATGATGCTGCTTTTACCACGTTATAGAACAGCTTTCGTAAAGCCCTTAGTTATGTAGCGACTGCATTATTGTCGAGTTTATTCTATTAAGTTTGTTTTCTAGGGCGAGGTAATTTCTCCTGTAATTGAAAGTGTAAAAACAGTCAAATAAAAAAGATAAGGCATGCAAGAAGTATTTTTATATATTATGCTATACAATTTTACTTGGCAAAAAACTCATGTAGCTGAACTTAGACTTATGTTAACATGCAAGAACTTTTTGAAAAGCTCTTAGTTTAGTATAGAACAAACAAGATCAATATTTTTCACCGCACACCACGTCTCTACGACCCTTTTACCTAATGGTTGGAAAAATTAAACATGTTTCAAACTTTTTTCAGTTGGTATAAAATATGATAGTCGGACGGGGTATTGTTCTCCGCACACCACGTCTCTACGACCCTGTTACCTCATGGATGGAAAAACTAAACATGTTTCAAACTTTTTTTCGGTTGGTATAAAATATGATAGTCGGACGGGGTATTGTCCTCCGCACACCACGTCTCTACGACCCTGTTACCTCATGGTTGGAAAAATTAAACATGTTTCAAACTTTTTTCGGTTGGTATAAAATATGATAGTCGGACGGGGTATTGTTCTCCGCACACCACGTCTCTACGACCCTGTTACCTCATGGTTAGAAAAATTAAACATGTTTCAAACTTTTTTCGGTTGGTATAAAATATGATAGTCGGACGGGGTATTGTTCTCCGCACACCACGTCTCTACGACCCTGTTACCTCATGGTTAGAAAAATTAAACATGTTTCAAACTTTTTTCGGTTGGTATAAAATATGAAAGTCGGACGGGGTATTTTTCTCCGCACACCACGTCTCTACGACCCTGTTACCTCATGGTTGGAAAAATTAAACATGTTTCAAACCTTTTTCGGTTGGTATAAAATATGATAGTCGGACGGGGTATTGTTCTCCGCACACCACGTCTCTACGACCCTGTTACCTCATGGTTAGAAAAATTAAACATGTTTCAAACTTTTTTCGGTTGGTATAAAATATGATAGTCGGACGGGGTATTGTTCTCCGCACACCACGTCTCTACGACCCTGTTACCTCATGGATGGAAAAACTAAACATGTTTCAAACTTTTTTTCGGTTGGTATAAAATATGATAGTCGGACGGGGTATTGTCCTCCGCACACCACGTCTCTACGACCCTGTTACCTCATGGTTGGAAAAATTAAACATGTTTCAAACTTTTTTCGGTTGGTATAAAATATGATAGTCGGACGGGGTATTGTTCTCCGCACACCACGTCTCTACGACCCTGTTACCTCATGGTTAGAAAAATTAAACATGTTTCAAACTTTTTTCGGTTGGTATAAAATATGATAGTCGGACGGGGTATTGTTCTCCGCACACCACGTCTCTACGACCCTGTATTATCATGGTTAGAAAAATTAAACATGTTTCAAACTTTTTTCGGTTGGTATAAAATATGAAAGTCGGACGGGGTATTTTTCTCCGCACACCACGTCTCTACGACCCTGTTACCTCATGGTTAGAAAAATTAAACATGTTTCAAACTTTTTTCGGTTGGTATAAAATATGATAGTCGGACGGGGTATTTTTCTCCGCACACCACTGTCTACGACCCTGTTACCTCATGGTTGGAAAAATTAAACATGTTTCAAACTTTTTTCGGTTGGTATAAAATATGATAGTCGGATGGGGTATTGTTCTCCGCAGACCACGTCTCTACGACCCTGTTACCTCATGGTTGGAAAAATTAAACATGTTTCAAACTTTTTTCCGTTGGTATAAAATATGATAGTCGGACGTGGTATTGTTCTCCGCACACCACGTCTCTACGACCCTGTTACCTCATGGTTGGAGAAATTAAACATGTTTCAAACTTTTTTCGGTTGGTATAAAATATGATAGTCGGACGGGGTATTGTTCTCCGCACACCACGTCTCTACGACCCTGTTACCTCATGGTTAGAAAAATTAAACATGTTTCAAACTTTTTTCGGTTGGTATAAAATATGATAGTCGGACGTGGTATTGTTCTCCGCACACCACGTCTCTACGACCCTGTTACCTCATGGTTGGAGAAATTAAACATGTTTCAAACTTTTTTCGGTTGGTATAAAATATGATAGTCGGACGGGGTATTGTTCTCCGCACACCACGTCTCTACGACCCTGTTACCTCATGGTTAGAAAAATTAAACATGTTTCAAACTTTTTTCGGTTGGTATAAAATATCATAGTCGGACGGGGTATTTTTCTCCGCACACCACGTCTCTACGACCCTGTTACCTCATGGTTGGAAAAATTACACATGTTTCAAACTTTTTTCGGTTGGTATAAAATATCATAGTCGGACTGGGCCAGATCTGGTGAATAAGGATATTTAAGTAATTCGAACACTATGGAAACATATGATTTGTATTCAAGGCAAGCTTTCGTCGCAGTTGCTTCTATATTTTTACTTTAGGAAATGTTTTCCGGTGGGCGCCATCTGGGCCTTCTAGTACTCACATTTGGCGTCAGTTTCAATTTATCTCTTTCTACCTCTCTCTCTCTCTCTCTCTCTCTCTCTCTATATATATATATATATATATATATATATATATATATATATATATATATATATATATATATATATATATATATATACTTTATTGTATTTGGTTTCGTGGAAACTTGTTCCTTTATAACAACAATTAAAACAATATTTGTGGGTTTGAGTAAACGACGTTTCGCTGCCTCATGCGCGACTTCCTCAGATTTTTATTTACCAAAAACAAAGTGTAAAAAACAGGATATTCTACATTTGTGTTAAGAGCTATAAAAATTTAAAAAGCCATTTTTAGATTGAGTTTTCCTTTAAATTATTGTAATCTATGTTTTGACAAATTTAGTTAGATTTATGTCCCACCTGTGTGCGTCACATCATCACGCAACTATATTTGTTAGGGAATATTTCATGATTATCGAAAAATTGTTGGAAATTCAAGATTTAATTATGTTATTTTCATTAGAGAAGACCCATCCACCTGATCTTAGGCTTCTGTTGACATGCAAGGAGTTTTTGAAAAGCTCTTATTTTAGTATCGAGCAAACAAGATAAATATTGTTTTCCGCACACCACGTCTCTACGACCCTGTTACCTCATGGTTGAAAAAATTAAAGATGTTTCGAACTTTTTTCGGTTGCTATAAAATATGATAGTCGGACGGGCCCGGATCTGGTGAATAAGAATATTTAAGTAATTCGAACACTAAATAAAAATTTGTTTTCTATGGAAACATATGATTTGTATTCAAGGCAAGCTTTCGTCACAGTTGCTTCTATATTTTTACTTTAGGAAATGTTTTCCGGTGAGCGCGATCTGGGCCTTCTAGAACTCACATTTGGGGTCAGTTTCAATTTATCTCTTTCTCCCTGTCTCTCTCTCTCTATATATATATATATATATATATATATATATATATATATATATATATATATATATATATATATATATATATATATATATATATATACTTTATTGGATTTGGTTTCGTGGAAACTTTTTCCTTTTTAACAACAATTAAAACAATATTTGTGGGTTTTCGCTCCCTCATGCACGGCTTCCTCAGATTTTTCTTTATTTTAAACAAAGTTTAAAGAAACAGTATATTCTACATTTGTGTTAAGAGCTATAAAAATTTAAAAAGCCATTTTTAGACTGAGTTTTCCTTTAAATTATTGTAATCTATGTTTTGACAAAATTAGTTAGATTTATGTCCTACCTGTGTGTGTCACACCATCACGCAACTACATTTGTTAGGGAATATTTCATGTTATGGAAAAATTGTTGGAAATCTAACATTTAATTATGTTGTTTTCATTAGAGATCACATATTGTATTATTTGCTGTCGTGTGAAAACCGTCTTGCGTGTTACTGTCTTTTGGTTCTCGGTGATTGTCTTCGGTTGTATGTTAGCGTTATCTGTTGTCAAAGTTGAAAACAGCTGACCTGACCTGACCGTCTTTGTAGTTTTATCAATTTTTGCTTTGTGAATAAAGAACAATATTACAGGATGTTGTTTATGGATTCAATGTGAAAACAGTCGATTAGTTAGGTTTCTTTCCTTAAAACTGTGTCTGGATTTCTTTTCTGTCTATTGTTTTTAAATTCGTAATTATGTACGATCTGATTATTGGCAATGAGATTTTAGAGAGTGTGTTTCTTTTACTCCATGAGTCGTGTAGACGTGGAACATGTTCATATAACCGTCTTTGTAGTTTTATTAATTTTTGCTTTGTGAATAAAGAACAACATTACAGGACGTTCTTTATGTATTCAATGTGAAAACAGTCGATTAGTTAGGTTTCTTTCCTTAAAACTGTGTCTGGATTTCTTTTCTGTCTATTGTTTTTAAATTCGTAATTATGTACTATTTGATTATTGGCAATGAGATTTTAGAGAGTGTGATTATTTTACTGCATGAGTCGTGTAGACGTGGAACATGTTCATATAACCGTCTTTGTAGTTTTATCAATTTTTGCTTTGTGAATAAAGAACAACATTACAGGACGTTCCTTATGTATTCAATGTGAAAACAGTCGATTGGTTAGGTTTCTTTCCTTAAAACTGTGTCTGGATTTCTTTTCTGTGTATTGTTTTTAAATTCGTAATTATGTTACTATTTGATTATTGGCAATGAGATTTTAGAGAGTGTGATTATTTTACTACATGAGTCGTGTAGACGTGGAACATGTTCATATAAGATAATAAGTGCTTTAGATACTTGTTTTAACCCAATTCGGCGGTCTGACAATATTATGTCATGAGCAGTATGGGCATTTTTGGAAACTGACATAACAGTTATTTAGCCTTCTTATCTGGAAAGGACAATTAACCTCTTCTGAGCACGTAATTAAATTTTTTGCGGTCGCGCATGAGATACATTAATCGTTGAGATTAATTCCTAATGATAGCTGTATAGCGCGGTCGTTTCAACCGCTGATAACGGTATTGTTATAGGCACAAATATTGTCCTAAGTTGATCTAAAAGAATAGAATAACAATAGAATTCGTATATTCTTCATCTCTCTCGGCCCTCCGGCTCCTATAAGCTTGGTAGATAAACATAGACAACTAACACATTGCACTTTACGGCAAACAAAACCTTTAGATTTCTACAAAATTCAAACCGAATAACACGCCACCTTCTGTAAAGTAGTTCAATTTACTCAGTGAAGATTGGAACCTTTGATGAGCACCGACAAGCACACTTGGAGAACCCAAGTCACCACAACACATTAAAAAAACCTGAGAATCGCTTCACTAACCAACTTAGCCTCATCAGAGGATGAATAGTTCTACTTGGTAAGGGTTGCGATAGTCATGCACTTCTCGAGGAAATATGTAGTTCGGTATCTCTGGAGTCACTTGACTGGATAATATTTTTGATATCTATCGGAGGTAGTGTTTTGTTTACAATATCGCACCCTTAAGCACATTTTCTTAAATGTCTTTACCTGTTTATCCCTTCATTGTACAACTTAACTCCACCAAATCTCAGTCTTTCTTTCTATTTCATAAGAGATACACCAGCCCTAGACCCCTCACAATGAACAACCAAGTTATTCAAAATAATGAGTCCATTCAAAGTAATGAGTCCTTTTCACTTATTGGCATTTCTGTAGATCGAAGTCTCAATTGGCACCAACATATCACATCAATTGCAGAAGCGGCTGCTAAGAAATTAGGTTTCCTCTTCCAGGCTCGCAAATACTTTTCACCAGCTAATCTCTATACCTTATATACTTCACAAATAAGGTCAAACCTCGAATACTACTCCTACATCTGGGGTGCCGCTGCCGCTTCTACACTCGCTATCCTCGACTCCATTCCGAAGAGTGCTATACGTCACATCAGTGACCCTACCCTCACCTAAAAGCTGCCATCCATTGCCCACCGACATGCCGTTGGTGACCTCTCTCTCTTTTATATATATCTGCACGGGCACTGCTCAGAAGAGCTTTCTTTCATAGTTCCCCCACCTGCTGCCCCCAACAGATCTACCAGGGGAACAGAGCGAATGCACCCTTTTACTGTCCAGGTCACCAGACATAGAAGTTCTTGTTATGCCCGCTCTTTTGTCCCGAGGACTTCCAAGTTGTGGAATTCCTTGCCGGCACATGTTTTTCCTTCTCCTCCGAACCTCCAAATCTTCAAGTCCAGAGTTAACAAGTTGCCTTTTTCCTCCTTGTCGACACCCACGATACGATAGTATTTAGGCTGTAAGCCCTCGTGGTGTGTTGTTGAAATATAAAAAAGTCTGGACGCAGCAAGTCCGTTATGGTAGTGAATTTTCATAAAAATGTTTTTAATAGCAAATATGTGTTTTTTTTTTAAGAAAGCTGGCATCAAATTTGGTTACCAGTATAACCTATATAATAAAAACAATGTGCCATGTTACATCAACATAACTTTATTGTTTGAAAATATACAAAAATTTCCGAAAGTAAACTTAAAATGTTCCCGAAAAAACTCGTTTCTTGGTCAACCTTACAAATTAAGCTGTTCAAGTATGAAGCATTTGATCAAAATTCGCTACCATAACGCACTTTCTGCCCCCAAAATTTCTTTTCTTACAAACATGCATTATATTTCGATGGAAAATGCAAAAATGCAATAACATAAGGAGTGTTACGACTTATGGGCCGGCTTGTGAATATCTTTTTAAGATGTAGCTCAAGACACCCTATAATTAATATATACAATGTTTTTTCATATCTTGTATAATAACGGATATATTGAGCTTCATTGATTTTTTAAGAAAATTCGACTAAAATTATATACCATTAAACGATAAACTCTATAGCTAAGGCTACTGCCAAGCATCAGAGAAAGGGTCTGTTTGAAATGAATTTTCTGGAAACATTTTAGTAAAATGAAGGACAATGACGGTTGAAACTAAGACCTCAGGGTTTGTAAAACATTCTTCTTGAAGCATTTTATTTCCATAGCCCGTATTAGATTCAAGTTCTTTGCCTAAATATTGCCAATTTTGACGTTTTAAATCGCAACTTTGACGTTATGAGGAAAACCCCAATTAATTTTTCTTTAAATGTCTATAACTTTTTTCTCTTTTGACCTAAAGAGCTAAATTGTCGTAGGTAACTTTCCTATAAGGATATAAACCCGCCTACCAAGTTTGGTTGCCCTTACTTTGTTAATTCCGAAGATATATATATTTTTTAAAGAAAACACAAAAATTTTCGGGAAAACCTGGGCCGATTTTTCTGGCTAACGAACCTATCCAAGCCATTTGCAAAAGCAAGGCATTCACCAAATTTAATCAAAATGGGCCTATTATTTTTTGAGTTATCGGTGTGATACATACATATATATATATATATATATATATATATATATATATATATATATATATATATATATATATATATATATATATATATATATATATATATATATATATATATATAGACATATATAAAAATTGAAACTGACCCCGGATATGTGTTCTGGGGGGCCTAATTAGCGCTCATTTGAAGAAATTTTTTCAAAATTCAAAAGTCGGGATCTCCTCATTAGTGAATTTTCTTAAGAAAATTCACTAAAAATGGTAGTTTTTTTGTTAACAATATCGCACCCTTAAGCATATTTTCTTAAATGTTTTTACGTGTTTATCCCTTCAAATAGGGGTTACTTGATGGGTCGATACGCTAATTTTTCGATTGTTTGAATTTGGAAACAGTCTAGGGTAATTACATATAAATGCACTTCATTTAAAGACATTGTAATTTTTTTCTTATTTACGTAACTGGTTAACACGTAATTTTAGAAATTTCATGTTACAGAAATGATCTAAACAATATTCGTTTATTCGTCATTGTTGCAGAGATTTCATATGAAATATGCTTCGTGATATACTTGAAACAGTACGAATTTATAAGCTACAATGGTTCTTTCTCCGCTTGTCTTAATAATACGCGTATGATTGACATGAAGCTGCGATTCTCAGAATGTGCTGTTTCCCCTATCATGACATCCTCATCTCCTGACAGTTGATGTCTTGTCAAGATTTTACTTGTATGGGTACGAGATGGATATCTGTGTCTTTTCAGTATTTGCTCTTTGTATTATTGAATTGTAGTAAAATCACATTTTCTTATCTGACACCTAAATTGCTGTTGAATAGAAGGTATTGCAAAATATATGAGAAACGAAGTTGACAGTTTTACGGTAGGTCATCTTGTCGGGGTGTTCGTAGTATCTAGTTCAAATAATTCAGAAAGTTGAAACTTAACAAGTTGTTTAGCGAAAACATGGTCTGTTATATTTTCTCCGGGAAAACGTGATACATGTCTAGTGACACTAAACTTATTTGCATTTATGTACTTTTAATTTTATTCAATTTTAAATATACAGGGTGGTTCACCAAGTGAAGATTGGAACATGTGATGAGTACTGATAAGTACAGTGTTGTGCTGATTTGGGTTCTCCAAGTGTACTTATACAGGCTGGTTTATTTTCTCAATACTATCTACAGCGCTGCTTAATAAACTACCGGCCTATGGCCTACCACCAAAACTTCCTCTCCAACCGGAGCATTTCTGTTGTCGTGGATGGCCATTCCTCTAAACTGTATCCAATTAATGCAGGAGTTCCTCAAGGTGTGGCTTTAGCCCCTACTTTGTTTCTTCTCCACATCAATGATCTCCTCTCTAGCACATCCAACCCAGTTCACAGGTACGCGGACGGCAGCACCCTCTACTCAAATATACAATATTCTAAACCTGTCTCTTTAGCCCGATTAGATGAGGATCGCAGACTCATGGAGGGTTCTGTCTCCGTGGATCTCCAAAAAATATTAGACTGGGGAAGTAGAAATCTTGTACAATTCAACCCCACCAAATCACAGTCTTGCACTCGTTCTCATAAGAGATATACCAGCCCTAGACCCATCACAATAAACAACCAAGTTATTCAAAGTAATGAGTCCTTTTCACTTGTTGGTATTTCTGTGGATCGAAATCTCAATTGGCACCAACATGTCACATCAATTGGAGAAGCGGCTGCTAAGAAATTAGGTTTCCTCTTCCGGGCTCGCAAATACTTTTCACCAGCTAATCTATACCTTATATACTTCACAAATAAGACCAAACCTCGAATACTGCTCCCACATCTGGGGTGCTGCTGCCGCTTCTACACTCGCTATCCTGGACTCCATTTCCTTCTCCCCCGAACCTCCAAACCTTCAAGTCCAGAATTAACAAGTTGTCTCTTTCCTCCTTGTCGACACGCACGGTACGATAGTATTTAGGCTGTAAGCCCTCGTGGTGTGTTGTTGAAATAAAAAATAAATTAAAAAAAAAGCCTGAGATAGATCCAGGGTATCACAGCATGGCAAGATTTGGTAAGACATTAGTTCAAATCTTATTAGCCTTGGAAAGAGCAAAACTGATTTGATGTCAATTAGTTTTCTTATTTATTTTATTCATTTATTCAATTCAATCCACCATTACACGTGATCATACACAGAACTTAAGATTCTAAACACTTCCAAATATCAGACATTTATTAATACAACTAAAATATACTTTCTTGGATACCTAAGTCAACATGACTTGTTTGTATCCTTTACAGCTAACTCCACATAATCGCCAGTACATTAATTTAAACCGCTTAATATCCACAATGTTTACTTTTTTTCCCTCTTTTTTTTGTGTCCCTATCTAACCAGATGTGCCCCGATCCTCAAAAGATGAGAGATGCAACTTTAAACCAAAACAATGTCTTAGTGTTAACCTCAGTAGGGGAATCAACAGCATATCCTACACTCAATATAGTTCATTTTGTCAACCCTTAGTCTCCCTTTTTCATATCTTTCTTCTGCATATATGATATCCATACAACCAACACCTCTATACCACCCACAACCAAAATGTTCATACACATCATAGTACTCACCCACCCATTTCTCCACGCATGCATATTATATTTACACACACATATGCACACAGACACGCACTCACGACAGCAAACTCACACACAGCACACACTTACTTTCCCTGCACCTTGTCCAGGCAACACATCCACTCCACTTTCTCCATACCACTCAACTATCATACTGCTCTCTACTTTAACATTGCTTTCAGTTCGACCTGTTTCAAAATAACAAAGCTAAAAATTTCTTTTTTAAATTTAGATTTAGATAAAATCCTCAAATTTGCTGGTAATTGAATATATAACTTTGGACCCCAAAATAAAACCGATCTTTTATAAACGCTCCTATTTACCGGTGGAATAGTCAAGTTTTCACATATTCTACAACTTGTGCCATATGTGTGGTCCACCACATTTATTGCCCGAAAATGATGATGCATATGTTTTAGTACATTTAATATAAACATTCCTCTTATATCGAGTAGTTTCATATAGTCGTTACTATAAAGAAAGTTCGTACTAGACCTAGAATCCCTATGAAGAATGACTCTCAATATACTATTTTAAGTAACTTGAAGTGCAGCTAATGCATTTTCATAGCACGCACCCCAGAAAATAATACCATACCCCACAAAAGACTCCACGAAAGACTTGTAAACAAGTATTAGGTTTTCTGTTGTTAAAATATTTCGCAGGGTATAGAATTTGTATATAATCTTTTTCACCTTTGCATTCATATACGCTGCATGTTCTTGCCATTTTAAATTATTGTCTACCAGCAGACCAAGATATTTGACACTGTGAGACTCAGTCAGTTTACAGCAATCATCATGTATACTAATTGATAGACTGGAGGATGGTCTTCCGGCTGCTGTGAGAAAACCACATATGATGTTTTTGTTAGGTTCAGCGCTAGCAGGTTACTGTCTAGTACCTCTTTCACATGATTGATTGTTGTCTCCGCTCTTTCAAACAATTTTTCCCATTGATTTCCCACAAACACCGGATCGGTATCATCTGCATAAGCAATAGGTATACAGTCCAAAGTTAGGTCTTCAATTATATCATTTACATAAATAGAAAACAATATTGGACCCAATATACTTCCCTGTGGTACACCACACGTAACCACTCGTCCCTCACTCACACAGTCACCCACTCTCACACGCTGGATTCTCTCATGAAGGTAGCTACCAAAAAGTGACAACGTATGTCCTCTTATCCCAATCAACTCTAGTTTAGCCAACAACTTTTTATGACAAACTGTATCGAAAGCCTTTTTTAGGTCCAAAAACACAGCTAGAGTTTTCATATTGCTATTAAAGCTTCCGAGAACAGTACATGTCAATTCATACAATGCATCTTGAGTGGATAGTCCCCGTCTAAAACCAAATTGCCTTTTGGACAACATGCTATGTTTATCCAAATATTCATTTAATCTGATATTTAATAGTTTTTCAAAAATTTTTGAAAACACACTAAGTAGACTAATAGGTCTGTAGTTTGAAACGTTTTTATGATCACCTGACTTATAAACTGGAAGCACTATAGACTCTTTCAATTGCAATGGAATAATAGCTGTCCGAAATATTGTGTTCATTAAATGAGTCAAAGGTTTAGCCAAAAACAGATGGCAATTTGTTATCATATTGGCCGAAATACCATCGCTTCCAGCGGCAGCGCCTGACCTCAGCGAAGAGATTATGCCGATAACTTCGTTCTCCGTCACAGAATGCAAGAAAAATGAATCTCCATATAACAAACACTTGTTCATCACGTTGTCAGAAGTGACGAAAATTGAGTGTAGAGCTGTTATTATGTTCCGTACTCGTGAAGGTCTTCCACCTCAAAGCATAAAAAATGGGCTCGGTGGGCTGTACGGGGAAAATTCTCCGTCTTATTTTGTAGTAAACGATTTGTCAAAACGGTTTCGAGTGCGGCAAGATGACGCAAGAACAGGAAAGACGGTTGAAGGGGTTTTTCGGAAGATAAATTAAAAATTTTCCCAAAAAAAACTACTCTGACTTTCCTGGCCAACGAACCTAATTTACACAAAAACTAAACCGCAATTATTCACAGAAAGCTTTTGGGCAGAAATTTTAAAAATTTATGATTTCTAAACAATCTGTTTCGTGATAACTCGCCATTTTTTTACAAAGATTGGCTAAGTCATTGACAATTTCTTTTTTAATGAAAATTCACTAAAAATCTTTACACAAAAACTAGAATTAGGTACGCTATTTTGATAAATAATGAGAACGGCAGATCATCATTGTCATTCACGTCATCCAAACCCAATAATAAATCTTCGATTTTATTGTTCTGGCTAGTACTGGATTGTTCTGGCTGTGGCTGTTTTTCGCAAGAACTTATCCATCCCTATTTTTTTCGCTTAATTAAAATACTTATACACAGATATTAATTCCACGCAGCATGCTTCCTCTTAGGCATTTTTGAAATAGGTTAATAACAAATTTAAATTATAAGCAACAAATTCTTTTTATTATTTCTGAACGTCAATACGACTGGTTTTGATATGATTAAAGGAATAATTAAAAGGCTTTACTACCAGACAATCTTTTTAGTTCCCCACCCTACGCGTTTCGGCTCCTTTTATTGAGCCATCTTCACTAATTTTTTAGACTAAATTTCTGTCTTTTCTTACACGTTTCTGTAACAAAAGACAGAAATTTAGTCTAAAAAAACCCTGAAGATGGCTCAACAAAATAAGCCGAAACGCGCAGGGTTGAAAATTAAAAAGATTCTCTGGTAGTAAAGCCTTTTAATTATTCCCTTAATCATAAATTATTTTAGTAGAACACCGTGACACTCGACTCACCGAAACGCTGGCTCACACTAGACACAATACTATTTGTGAGCTATTTGTTAATACGGCTACCTATGCGGGAAATCCCTTAAAAATCTCTAACATCGAAGGACTGATATATACAGGGTCAATATTCAAGGGAGTGAATCTATGCATGATTTGAAAAAATACGTTCATGTGAACATAGGTATGTTTTCGCTTGCTGTGTGAGATACAGGTCTTGACAATCCTTTTTTAAATTTTCTTTTCTAAAACTTAGAACAGCACTTAAATCTTTTTATGAAACTTGGTGGGGTGAATTAGTGTAGATAGATATTTGAACGGGAAAACGAATTTTTAAATTTAACTAGTGGCGCCCCCATTGATATGTCCCTAAATATTTTAAATAAAAAGCATAATACGCCGCTGCTTCTTCTAAAAATAAAAGTCATTTTCACAATAATACTTATTTTGAAAAAAGAAAGATCTCTTGAATTTTTTTTGCAACTTTAAGCGTTTTTATATAAAAAAATAAAAGCGAAATTTTTTTTCATTTTAGGGATTTTTTATTATTTATTGAAATAAGAAAACATTATCCAATAACTAATTTAAAACCAACACAATTGAAGTAGGCATGGTAGATATGAATTGGCTGTTGACAAATTTATAGACCTACTTTACCACCACCAAGTTTCGTAAAAATATTGAATGAGTGTTCTGAATGATACAAAGGAAAATCCCAAAAGAAAGGAATTTTTATCACTATATCTCAGACAGACATATTATGAATATTATCATGATATCGCTGAACCCTGGCTTTTTTCTAAAAACGTCAAAACTGGTAATTTTTAAACAAATATTTTGAAGGGAATGCGAGCTATATAAAACGTGTAATGTAATATGTGTGTTTCATAAGGTCTTAAATTTCTGTCTCGGTAGCTATTGTTCTTTATTTGCCTGAAATGTTTACAGAAAATTAATTTGAGTTAAGCCAGTTGTTTGATGTTTTGGCAGCGTTTAAGTTAGAGAGTTTGTAATTTAAAACTGTTATTTTATGTGTACCAAAATAAATTGGAAAAAATTCTGCAGTCAATAAATGATTAAACGATCACACCATATATAACC